>JAFBJZ010000422.1:0-180000 GCA_016785225.1 Psettodes erumei | reverse complement strand
TCGGTGTGGTGGAGGTTACGCTCTGATAAATCGTCGCACAAACTGGTGTTTTGAATCTCAGTTTGTGTGGACGCTCGCTTCATGATCCCCAGAGGATGCACTCTTGGGACTATACTGACTTTCCCTCTAGCGCCACCGTGAGGTCGGAGTGAAACGTCTCCAAAACCACTGAATGGACTTTTCCGGTGGCGCCATGCTCGTGGCTCGCGGTTCCACGTTTGCGCGCAGCGCTCCCGCTTGTGTCCATGCGGTAAAAATGTGCGTTTGCAGCAGCCTGACCTCCGTCTGTGCTCCCTCCCTCAGCTGAGGAACGGCAACCTCCACTACACCTCGGACGCCGGCGTGGTGGGCAAGGTGGAGCGGACGGTGGGGGACGGGGTGCTGTCGGACGGCCAGTGGCACACGCTGCGCCTGCTCAAGAACGGCTCGGCCACCGTGCTCCAGGTGGACGCCGGCCACCCCAGGGTGATCCAGCACGTCACGCAGGACTTCGGGGGACTCGGCGTGTCCACCTTCTCCCTGGGGGGGATCCCGCCTGGGCCCGCTCAGCAGAAAACTGCAGCAGGTGAGTCCGTGAGGTTTGATCCTCAACTGGGCGGGCGGGGCAGAAGACCAAAGCCCCCCCCTCCAGACAGCTCCAGACACAAAGACTTGATAAGAGAGTCTGTACCGTCCAAACTAGTTCATCACACCACGTCATTTTTCACGTATGTGGTGGGAACGGCGCGCTCCTTTTAAGGAGCTGCTCGCGGTGACGCGGCCGTAAAGAACTTCACTTTTATGAGCTTCATCGGACAGTTTTAGTGTCCGACGATGATCTAAACGCTGTCTCGGAGGCTTTGCTAACGTTTGGTAGAAAAATACTGCATTTTTGTTTGGACAAGGAATCCGTCACGTTTAAGGGCTGAAAACCTTCGTTTTCGATGTGATGACGGCCCAGCCCTCGCTGCATGTACGCCGCACTTACATGTGTGTGTGTGTGTGTGGGTACACACATGTATATTTACGTGCTGTGTCAAACACATATGCTGCATCAACCCCCCCCCAAAAAAACTGGCATTTACCCAACAAAACTCACCCACTTTTTACCCACTGTAAATTATGATGCACATGTTATGGAAACCTCCTCGCATGTGCATGTACAGTACGTGTCCATGTTTGACACGGCACTCATGAGCTCATGAGCCCTTATAAATCCACTAACCCCCCCCCATATGAATAAGTAGTCCGCAGCTCAGACTGCTGACCATATTTGGTGGCCGTCCAACGAAACCGGGCCCAGAAAAAAATCTACTTCTATTTGACACCGCTTGAGATTTACCTGCTACGAATTTACGGTAGTCGAATAAACGTTTCTTTATCGGAGTATCATTTATGGTCAAAATAACAAATATTAATTTAATTCGACTGAGTCTTGGAGCGGGGACTCTCTGTGTTTTCGGTCCCATTTCCACGGACGCTCATCGTCGTCACAGTTGGGACTTAAATCACAGCTGAGATGTCCTGAAACTGGAGACGGGCGCCGTTTGGAAAAGGTGAAAGAGAGGGTTTCCACAGGGAGGTAATACAACACAGTAAATTTCAGTGTTTCAGCAAAGGGAAAAACTAACCTAATACTATGGACTAATATGGTAAAAAAAAAAAAAAAAAAAAGGAGCAATTTGGATGATTTGTTGACCTCTTTTACACAAGGACCAGGGCATATTTCAAAACAAACATATCCTGATCACGCAGATCTGTGGCAGGCTGCCTGTTAACCCACCCGCGCCTCAGTGTGTGTGTGTGTGTGTGTGTGTGTGTGTGTGCAGCAAACAGTCGCCTTCTCTTGTGTACTCACTTTTCGAGAGCTAATGAAAAGACACAAACGGATTTAATCTGCGCTGGGATAAATTCAATAAAAATCTATTTACATCGGTGAGGCAGCGCTGTTAGGCAACACACAAAGCAAGAGATCGAATTAGACTCGACGTTCATCCGACCCAGATGTATGTCTTGAAGCCATAATGGCTCTGACGATGGATTCTCTGTTATACAAAAAAAAAAGTTCTCTGCTCGAATTGGCCAGAGATTGATTCAGCCCAATTTTTAAATATGATTTTTTTTTTGGAGGAGGCGCTTTCCACGAGGAAATTTCTCTTGTTTTTTTGTCCTGAGCTTGAACCAATTACCCGTCTAAACAAAATTCCTGCAGCTCTGATTATAGCTCCCAGTTCCTGTTATTTACAAGGAAGCCATCCAGCGCTGGCAGACATTTTGAAAAACTCATCAATCTGGTGGCAAACGGAAACGATTCCCCCCCCCGGGCCGCCGTCACATCCTCGTTAGCCGCCGTCGGCCCCCCCCACCCCCCCCGGTTTGATCTGATCCAGTTCTCGTTTTTTTCGTAGGTTTCGACGGCTGCCTGGCCTACGTTAAGTACAACGGGGAGAACCTGCCTTTCGCCGGCGAGCACGGCCTCGTCTCCTTGACCAAGACCAGCTCGTCCGTGAAGATCGGCTGCAGGGGTCCCGACCTGTGTCAGAGCAGCCCGTGCTGGGACGGCCTGATGTGCGTCAACCAGTGGTACACGTACCAGTGCGTCCCGCCCGGGGACTGCTCTTCTAATCCCTGCCAGAACCAGGGCAGCTGCATGCCAGACCCGCGCTCGGGTTTCACCTGCGTCTGCTCCGAGTTCTACACCGGAAAGACTTGCGAGACCTTGGTGGCCTGTCTGGGCGTCCAGTGTCCCCAGGGCACCGTCTGCAAAACGGCCAACAACGGCGGGTTCGTGTGCAGCCCCAGCCCCACGGCGGAGACCATGGTCCTCCCCATCTGGGCCGTGCCCGCCATCGTGGGCAGCTGTGCCACCGTCCTCGCCTTGGTGGTCCTCAGCCTCATCCTGTGCAACCACTGCAAGGACCGCAACAAGACCAAAGTGCCAAAGGAACCCAAGGAGAAGAAACCCAAGGAGAAGAAGAAGAAAAAGAAGAAGGGTAGCGAGAACGTGGCATTCGACGACCCGGATAACATCCCGCCGTACGGAGACGACATGACGGTACGGAAGCAGCCGGAGGGGAACCCCAAACCGGACATCATCGAGAGGGAGAACCCTTATCTGATCTACGACGAGACGGACATCCCCCACAACAACGAGACCGTCCCCAGCGCCCCCTGCGCCCCCTGCAGCGGCCCGGAGGCCGACATCGAACACTACGACATCGACAACGCCAGCAGCATCGCGCCGTCCGACGCCGACATCATCCAGCACTACAAACAGTTCCGCAGCCACACGCCCAAGTTCTCCATCCAGAGACACAGCCCGCTGGGCTTCGCCAGGCAGTCCCCCCTCCCCCTGGGAGCCACCAGCTACACCTACCAGCCTCAGTACACCCAGGCGCTGAGGTCCACCCCGCTCAGCCACTCCCACTCCGCCTGCCCCACCCCCAACCCTCTGTCCAGACACTCCCCGGCCCCGTTCACCAAGCCCTCGTCCTTTTACAGGAACACCCCCACCAGGGAACTCAACCTGGCCCGCCGCGAGGGCAGCCCGCTGGACCTGCACAACGACATGTGCCAGCCGCCGCCCATGTTCAACTACGCCACCCGGCTGGGGAGGCGCAGCAAGAGCCCGCAGACCATGGCCGGCCACGGCCACACGTCCCGGCCCGGCAGCCGGCTGAAGCAGCCCATCGAGCAGATCCCCCTGGAGACGGGGCCCCCCGTGGGGCTGTCCATCGAGGAGGTGGAGCGGCTGAACACGCCGCGCCCGCGCAACCCCAGCATCTGCAGCGCCGACCACGGGCGCTCCAGCTCCGAGGAGGACTGCCGCCGGCCGCTGTCGAGGGTCCGCAACCCCGCCGACGGCATCCCGGCCCCGGAGTCCTCCTCGGAAAGTGACTCGCACGACTCCTTCACCTGCTCGGAGATGGAGTACGACCGGGACAAACCGGTGTCTTACAGCTCCCGCGTCCCCAAGCTCTCGCAGGTCAACGAGTCGGACGCCGACGACGAGGACTACGGCGGGAGGCTTAAGCAGAGGCGTTACTCGAGCCGGAGGGCAGAGGGAGGGCCCGGAGTTGCCCAGATGCCCCCCGGCGATCAGCACTACACCCTGCCCCACAAACTGGGCCAGCAAGCCGGGGGCTTCAACTGGGACAATCTTCTGAACTGGGGCCCCGGCTTCGGACATTACGTGGACGTTTTCAAGGACTTAGCTTTGCTCCCCGAGAACGCGGCGGCAAAAGACATTGAAATGAACAGTGGGGACGGTTCTGTGACCATTCTTAACGAAGGAGAAGCCGAGCAATATGTATGAGACTATTTATTATGATGGTGTACAATATGTTGATGTTCTCCGTTTCACAAAAAAAAAGGAAGCTTGTATATTTCGAGAGAACATCGGACTCCACGTGTTTGGTTGTTTTTTTTTTACATTATTCAAAAATAATAAGACGACTTTGAATGCAGTAAGGCAGAAAAAAAAACGGCACCTGTAACATGGCAGATTCTGTCATAATCCACCTTGGAATGGTTTGCCGGTCTTTTCTGGGTCCAAACTCTCCGAGGCTTCATTACAACGTCTCCACTGACGCTGGGGCAGCTCGCGAAGGAGCGGGAGAAAGAAATCCACGCCTGAATTCAATTTTGGCGGCCGCAAAGCTCCGTTCACGTTATCGCGATCCCACATTTCTGTTCCCCATTACCCATTTCCCAAAAACCTGTGTCACGTTCAGCGCTGAGCGATAAGAGGGCGGATCATATTAACAGGAAGAGAATTCCACCGGGCGGGGAGAAAAAAAAAAACCCAGTCCGTCTTGTTTTTTCGGGGTTTTTTCGCTTGAAGGGGAGCATGTGCGTTTGGTCCGACTGCACCTGTCGCCCGACGGGGGGCGGGACCTTCGCTCGCACGGCATCATGCCCCCCACCCGCCCGCCGCGATCCCCATTTGTCTTCGCCCTGGCGTGTTTTCTCACAGACGACTGGCTAAACGCTCCAAGAGTGAGGATGAATTAAGTCTCCTGCCTTACAGACATTTGAGGATTTCAGTACTGGGGGTTGGGGGGGTTGGGGGGGGGGTAGTGTTGTCAATCACAAACTGTCATTTTCTGACCAGCCAAGTGTTTCTAAGGCAACGATGATGTATGATGATCGTGTAAACATGACCCCGACTAAAACACTATGAACTCGTGTACATTTTTTGTTTTTGTTTTGTTTGTTTGTTTTTTTTTAAATCATTTTGTTGTCGGCGTCCTCGTCCATTATTTTGACATGTATGGTTTCTACATTTTTTGTACTGTTTATTAACTTAAATTACTTAAGCTGTGTTTTTATGGATATTTTCATACGCTGAAATGTATGTTCTTACTTTCGGGGAAAGTAAGATTGAAGACTTATTTTTTACATTTGTTACATATGTAACATCAGTATTTTCCACTTTTGATAAAACTATAACATGCTGTATGCTTTGTACCTGTAAAAAGCCAATAACAGAATAAAAAAAAGTATTTATTTAAAAGCTGCTGGAGGAACGTGGTCGTCTCTGCGGCGGCGAGCGAACTCATTTGGATGCGTGTTAAAAATAGTCGCCCTTGGAGCTCCCCTCGTTGGGCTGGTAAGGTATTCTATCTCCAGCGCTCGCTCTGTGCAGTCTTCACATAATGCAGAGTCTGAACAAAGCGTTTAAAAAGGCATTTCGGGACCCGAGTGAAACTGAGCCACCTCGCTCGCCGCCAAGCAAAACATGGAGCGGCGTCCGCGATGCTGGGCCCTATATTGCTTTCAGCAATTATTTACATCTGGCTTATTGAGCAGAACCTCTTTTTTTTGTCATAGCTCAGTGAGTCGGTATGCAACATGCTTATCTTCTCCGTCATCGAGGGGGGGGGGTGTGAACCCAGCAAAGAGTGACAGCTCGGATCTGGGTAAATTGCTGGGAGCACTCAGAGGGGCTTGGACCCGCGGAGCCTCTTCGGGACGGCCGTGCCACGCCGATGCCGAGATGATAACAATAACACTCGCCATGATAATGGAGGTGCAGGCCAGGGGGGGGTGGGCAGGGTGGAGGTGGGGGTGGGGTCGGGGGGGGGGGAGTAAAGAGGAGACGAATTCAAATAAAGCTCACAGCGTCTCTCTCTCCCTCCCTGGTGTGACGTGGCAGGGTCTGAAAGATATCAGGCGGAGGCAACTTAAGGAGCAAACCCCACCACCACCACCTCCTCCTCCTCCTCCTCCTCCCTGTAGGTGAGCAGAACAAGCTTGTATACACAAAGGGCACATTGTTCTACACTATGGTGGGATGTAAAACACTCATGAGGACTGACATGAATCTGTCTTCCTGATTTTCTTGGGGGCAGGGTGGAGGAGGAGGTGGTGCTGGGTGGTTTCTTTTTTTTTTTTTCCCACACTGCTGTTTTTGGATGTTATCCAGATGGCTGCTGCTGGACTTCACCGCATGGCAGAGGAACTTATGATGTGTTTAAGGATTAATTGCGATATATAGCCTAAGTGCGAACATTGCATCTTACATTATACATACATATGTTACTCCCCTTGTTATTTCAGTGAGAAAGTGCATTATTTGTGTTACTAATGGCACGATAACGCAACAAGGAGCCCGTGATTGGTTCCCGATGATTCCTGTTTTGGAGCGCCGTGCTACAGAGTATTCATTGTGCCTCATAAAATCCTGAAGAAGTTCAGATTGGAACAAAGCGATATCCAGCCAGGGTCGTGCCAACAAGTCGGCTGTAATGTCTTTTGCAGATCTGCACAGTAAACGTATTCATGTTGAATGAAGGTGCGAAAGAGGCGCCGTTCAATTTCCCACACGGTCGTGCCCTCCTTTTTTTTTTCTTCTTCTTCTTCTTCTCCACTGAATCCGCAAATGTCATCAAAACATAATTCCCATTAAGATGATTTCCATGTTGACTTAAGAGTTCCCCCAGTATTTATGAAAGGATGTGGCACCGGGCTGCGATCGACTTCCTCGAAACACCGAGTTCCTCCCCAGAAATCCTCCCGAAAGCTTGTTTATAAAGATTGATTATTCTGAGCCTCGCTGTAATCACACGGCTACAGCGCCTGTCTGAGTTTCACGTCAATGACTCATAATTAAAAGCACATTCATTGCTGGAGCAAAAAAAAAAACCCAAAACTTTCGCTCTCGCTCTCATTGGTTGGTACTAATGGATATTTGATTTGACTGTTTGTGCGTTCGAGACAGACGATGACAGCCGATATCATCCCGACGTCAAAACAAAGTTCCCGTAACGTCCAAAAATTCAGATGCGCCGTACAAAAACCGGGTCCTGACTTATTTATCACGGCAGCGTTTAGGAAGATCAACACGCTGTCCATGTGATCATAACATGACTCCTGTGTCTCCTCCTCCTCCCTCCTCCCTCTTTTCCCACTGTACTGCTCTGTTTACAGCAGGAGTGACTCCTCCAGGCCACGCGGGGCAGAGTTTTGATCACTTCTATTGATTGTTCGTCTGTGATATTTCATAATCAGGACATATTCCCGCTTGTTTTGTCGGTGTAAGACGACATCAAATGCATATAAGGAGCAGATCTCCACTGTACTGAAAACTGTACTTAACAGATTTATTGATTGAGCAGCGGGGGCTCAGGAAGTCGAGTGCCGATCAGAAGGTCTTTGGTTCAGTCCAAGTCTGCGAGTCTCCAAACGTCCCTGATGTCCCAGAATGGCCCCCTGGTAGCTAATGGATGTTGTGTGAGTATAAGTGTGTGTGAATGTGTGAATGACATGTTGTGTAAAGTGTTTTGTTGATTAGCTTGGATGAAAACACATATTTATGTCCCTTTCGTCAGCCACCAGATGTGACCACCAAAGGGCCCGTGTCACGTTTACAGATGTCAGGGTTACGGCGTTCACACCTCCTGCCCCAGATGTCTCCGCAGCTTTCATGGACCAAGTCACCGGTTTGTCCTCTGAAGACTGAACATCCCCGCGCAAATTATCGGCCCCGCTCTTCGGAGCGCTCTCCGTCTCACATCTGCATCAAAGCTGCGATAAGTGTTCTGTAATGCTGTGTGTAGCGCAGCCAGCCCGCGCCTTTCAACACGCATGAAAGCTCCAGCGAGGGATCGGAGCTGCTGGGAAATGAAAGGGAAAGATGTGTGTGTGTGTGTGTGTGTGTGTGTGTGTGTGTGTGTGTGTGTGTGTGTGTGTGAGGAAGGCGAGGCCTGTCCCCTCTTTCTTCCTCTGTGACCCTGCAGCCCTTCGGTTCCGCTCCGGCGTCGAGGGGCTGGGATCCACCGAGGCTCCGGTCGCCGCCGGCTCAGGAACATTTATAGAAGTGTATGATGGACACTAAACAGACAGCGCCGTCGTCGTCCGCGAGAGGCCCGGCTCCGGTGTCACCGTGCTGTCAGGGAGCCGGCTCGGCAGGACCCACATCTGGTTCTGATCCCCCCGCGCGACATTCTGCTGCCTCAGCGATTCCTCGGCTTTGTTTTGTTTTGTAATTCGGGGAGATGCTGCTGACTTAAGTGCTGGTTAACTGGCTGCGCGCTTGGCGACAGGCGGAGCTGTCACTCCTGATCCCGCAGGTTCCTCCGGCTTTGACGCAGACTGTTTGCAGAAATCTGTCGGGTGAAATCATCTTTCATCATCCAAAACGTTTCCCACCAAAATAAGACGAAAGAAACAAAAGCAGTTGAGATTAATAATGAGCCTGACGGGTCGTTCACGGAGACGTCTCAACTGGCGCTGCGCTCAGAGCTCCTGACCGTGTCACGCCGTCCCCGTCAGCTCATTAAGTCTGTTCAGGCGCCGTGAAAACGGACATGTCCAAATGAGACGGGCCAAAAGTGAGGAGAGTTCGAGCGCAAATGGAAAGTTTGTTAAAGAGCGAGGATTTTGTGATAATTGAGCAAACTCGGTCCAGTAATTGGACTGAGTCGGTGGATCGTGAGTTCACATTAAACTTTTGGATGATGATTTTTAAGGAGCTGCAGCTCATCAGAGCCTGATCAGATATGGCGTTCAGAACCTGGAGCTCCAGGACCTGGACCTCGTTCATTCAGACCTGTAAAGGTCTTTGTATGGTCCTGCTTTTTGACGTCTGGTTTAATGATATTAAACACAACCAGCTAAACTGTGACTGACCCCATGATCTTGTTTTGAATTGATCGCTGCAGTTCCTCACCTGGCCACCAGTGGTCCTCAGTGTGTTTCTAACACATCACACACACCTGGTTCCTGTTTGTCATCAGCTCCTCCTGATTGCCTGTGCGGCTCTTTGCTTTCCCGCCAACATGAGCAAGTAAGTAAACAGTTAAATAGTTTTTGCCAGTCTGTGTTTTAGTCTCCGCTGATTTGGGACATTTTCCTCTTGCACGCAGTCCTACGTGATCACCTGTGGACTCAAACCTTGGCTGAATCCATCTCGGCGCTCCAAGGACACGGGGGCCGCTGAAACTTCACCAGAATTACTGTAAGTCAAACACAACTGTATCATATTAGTTTTTTTTCTAACTATTCCATGAATGCAGAACTGCTCAGAAAAATAGTCTGAGATGCATTACGGGATCAAGATTTTAGCATTTGTCAACTTGTCAAACTCGTGTCTGTTATTTAATCGTTTTAGCATGTGGTTTCTGTCTCCTCTTCTGAAAGCATTTTCTTATGAAGTATAAGGATTAGTGTTATTATATCCACGGATACCGAGATTGCAGATCCAGCTCTGTCGGGTTCAGCGTTTCCTTCCTTGCACCCGTGCGGACTTGACGGAGGGACCTGACACATCGCGCGGCCTCGCCCGCGGGGGTGGACGTTTCCCGTTCAGCCTTCATCGAGGCTCTTAAATTGTGTGGCTGCAGCTCTTTAATCACGCTCCGGTTCGGTCGGACCGCAACTTCCAGCCAGAACAATTGATACGAGGGGTCTGCTACGAATCACTCGCGATCTGCGGCTTCCAGTTAAAAAACACTGCATAACTGATGGTCAACAAGCAAATCGCACAGGCAGGGGCCAAACCTCAAGACCAGAAATATAGCATAACGCACAAACACAAGGCTCCTTGTGGCTGAATGTGCCTGGTGTGAGTGGACTTGGCTATCTAAATGTTTACTGCTCCTCCAGCCACCGCTTCGTCCTCACACCCACTCTGGAGGCCTCAGCTGCACTTTAATGGAGGGCATGTTTTATTTTTTACAACGTGCGAGAAAACTGTGAGGGCAGCAATTACATACTGAGCGTATAAAGTTTTAAGTTGTGTGATTATGGCTCGAAATCCTGATTTCAGTGCAACGTATCACAAGCGGGATTAGTTCGATTGGTGTGTGATTGAGGAAGTGGATTATTTAATTGCACTTCAGCAGCTTGAATCAACATGTTGGTTATTTTACGCAGGAAATAAACAAGCATGGCAATTCTGTTACTGACGACACACAGTTTTACTTTAGTGCTATGAGATTGGTTTACACTTTTAAGGTAAGCTGTTGTACTTTGTGGGTTTTTTAGGCGAGTTGTGTGTGTTTGTGTGTTTGTGTGTGTGTGTGTGTGTGCAACAGGTTTGGTCAGGACAGTAGCGTCTCTCGCGTTATTGTGCTGAGTTAGGGAGACGATTACTGAGAGCTGAAAACAATGATGCTTCTGCTGCCAAGATCTTAGCAAAACAAACATCCATGATGATGGGAGGGGGGAGTGAGGAGGGGGGGGGTGTTCGGCCCAAACCACAATCAGAAGTCATCATCAAGAAAAGTTGCGGTTTTTTTGCACGGCAGTGTAGGACAGGCATAACAGTTCAGTTGCCGTGTCACTCACACTGGGATTTGTCGTCCTCTCGCACATGAGCAGCACCAGAGTCTGTATCATCTTACTGCGTTTGTTCAGTATAAGTATTCACAAAGATAGTGTCAGTACTTCTTATTGTACTGCTATTATACACAAATTTATGACTGTTGAAGGTTTTGTGTATTTGTGTTTTTTTTAAGCATCTGTTGACAAGAACATTTTCCCCCGCTGGGATAATAAAGATGAGCTGATACTGAGAGGATGAGAGCAGGGAGTCAGCTGCTTGTTAAAGTTGCCCGGTGCAGTTCTCATCGTAAACACACACACAAACAACCTTCAGCGTGAAGGTGTCGTCGGACCGTAACCCGCGACCTTTACCCTTTTAAAGAACGACCTCTTCGACCTCCTCGTTCAAACGGAGACGGACGAGAGAAGCGAACGAACAAAAAGTTTTCCCTCCAAATGAAACGCAGAAACAGCTGCTCTGCACTGCATGTAATTACCACACATTTCTCTGATGTTTATTAAACCCAAGTGTTGCTGCCTGAGTGTGAACGCGTTGCCGAGCACGAACACCATCCCTCGCCCTCGCAGGTGTATGCGCACACAGTACAGTAAACAGCTCGCACACTGTACATAAACCCAGCTGGAACCGCGACCTCTCGTGTGCCGGTTTCCAGGCTTTAACCCTGGATGCTGATTAGTCGTGATGCCTGCAGGAAAGGCTAAATGTCACCATGCACAACACAAGCGTGGATCATCTGTTTCCTAAATTTAAAATTGGCCCGGGAGTTGGCAGCGTTTTGGCGGGGCTGCGCCCGTCATTATGCTACACAACTATACGGTTTGAGTTTACGCCGAGGCGTGTGAAAGGACGGCTCATTAAAACCATTAACACAATATGGGGCTTCTCCTTGACACATGATGGCCATTTAGCCACAATCCAATAACAGATTCCACCAATAACACCTGGTGGAATTTGGTCGTTGAATAGTTTGGGAAAGGCGCCGCTTGGCCGTCTTTCAGCCTCCTGACAGGCCTGCATGTATGTGTGCAGCGGGAAACAAAAGTCACGTACAAACCAGTGGCACTTTTTAGGTATGGAGGAATGCGCGCACTCTTGGCAGCTGATAGGAACACATTAATTTTCACCCCCCCTCCCAAATAAAAAAAGAAGAAAGAAAGAAGAAAAAAAACCTCCATTGCCTCATGTCCCTCCTTTGCTCATTGGCTACTTCAGTCGCCCGGTTCCCTTTGGATTTTCCCATGCCCTGCTATCTTTTCTCAAGTCTTAATCTTTTCATTCCGTCAGGCCCGCTCTCGGCAGCCTCCGCGCTATTTCCAAAGGTCTGGGCTTCATGCTAATTGTCTCTCAATGGCACGGTTACCTCCCACCTACATAATGCACCTTGTTTCCTCCGCTCAGTCCGGACTGCACCATTTTGGCTCATTCAAATGCAGGAGGGAGAGGGACTGTAAAAGCAATGCCTCGGGGGTGAGGCAATGCAAAGCCACTATCAAAAAGAAAAATGCGGGGGGAAAAAAGAAATGATTTGCTTCCCCTGTTTTTGGAGCGAAAATGCCGTGGGTGGGCTGAGCGGCGGGACGTTTTGAGGGATGAGTTGCATGTGATCGCCGTTGTGCTACACGTAACTTCATTTCTCAACTGCAGGCCCTCCACGCCAACATTTATCACACAGTTCATCATGTCGCACGGCAGCGCTACCGAATCGTGCGAGTAGTTTTTGAATTAGCTTCCCTTTCGATCCAGCATCTGCCAGCAGTTTGATCTACAGTTCTCAGATGCAGCGAAACAGGCAAAAAAAAAAAGGAAAAGAAAAAGGAGGTAAAGGTTATGAAAATCACATCGAGGACATGAATGGCGAGCCCCTCTGGTGGGTTAAACGGGAGTGCCGCCGTGAAATGCGCACATAAATTGTGCTAATTGCGTCCACGTAGACCCCGAATTGGCCGCTTCCCTTTCACTGGAGAGATCTCAGCCGCTCCGGACTCAGGACGACAGCCACGCACCATTAACATCTATTCGAGTGCACGAGCTTTGATCTTCTCTAAGAGGGAGGGCCGGGGGGGGGGGGGGGAGAGAAAGGGGGAGGACACAGGGAGGGAGAAAAATAAGGAGAAAAAGAATCAACAATTCAAATGCACCCAATTATTGGACCATAAATAAAAGTCTAATTAGCATAAATTGCTTCCACATTGTTGCTATTTTTACATCATTTCTTCTTCTCAATTTGTGGATTTTTTTTCTGGGGGGGGGTTGCATTGTGTGCACAGGCTTCTGCATAAGAGCCTGAGTTATGATGGATATGCTTAATTTCGTAGCGAAATTGCCTCACTAATTTGAACTGGTGCATAAATATTTGCTCTTTGCTCGTGATCCACATGCATTTTTTTTTTTTTGGAAACGCATAAAAAGCGCTTTATGTTGTCTCAGATATCGTCACAGCATCGTTTGGATCCACGTCACGAAACTGTCAGCGCAGCGTCTGCGACATTTCAAACTAATGGCTTTTACTGATCATCGGCATCAGCAATTATTTTGCCATGAAACTTTCTTTTGACTTGCCAATTAAATTAAAGCTGGATTGATTTAACTTTTTTTTAATTCTAAATTTAGGAGCAGAGAGTGGGGGAAGCACACTGTAGCGCCGTGGCCAGAATTGGTTTCACACGTCGGCCTGAAAGGTTTTTGTTTTCCAGTCGTTCCTGCGTGATAGTGCTCATAAAGGGCAGACTGTCTGCTCTGTCTGGTTTGGGTTATGAAGTCACTCTGGAATACAGAAACAAGACGGCGAGGGATCAGGTTGGATGGAGGTTCTTTCCCAGCCTCTTCTGAAACATTGTTTTTGATCAGACAAAGCGGGGTCTCCTGAAATGGAAACAATATCTCACGTCTCCTTTCCCCCCCATTAACCCTTAATGGACATATCTGTCTGTCCCAGAACTCTGTGCTTTTGCCCGTCGGCAGTCGAACCTGCACCAGTTGGTTACAGTGTCATTTCCCCGACCGGCAGGACTTGATTATAATGAGGTTTAAAGATGGCATTCCCACTCAACTCGGCGAAAACGAATTTTCCTTCCTCAAGCGCCTCAGGGTTAAAAACCTCAACACCCGGTGATACTCCGCTGTCTTTTCCCACACACACTTTCAACACGTCGGGCCAGAGGTTCGGTCTGCCATTTGACTTTGAGACATCTTTTGTTCTCTTGTGGTTTCTAGTTTAACTTTTATTACATGCTCCGATTCATCTAATTCCAATTTATAATTGCCAGTCTCAGGCGTAGAAGGTTAAAATAATAAGCCACAGCTTCTCTCCAGTTTGAATGTTTTCCTTGGTCACCGTTGATGTCATTTCGGCCATTAAAATGCCAAAAAATGACTTAATTGTAAGTTCCATCCAAGTTGTGGAGGGAAAGCACAATGATTTCCAATAAGTGTCCTTATAGATTAGTGCATGGGGTTGTTTTGGGTGGTGCAGGTTGTGTGGTTATGAAAAAAAAAAAAAAAGTAAAGTAAATGTCCTGTTGGAAAGCTGGTTTGGTTTTGTCTACCACTGATGTCTGGGACCTTTTCTGGCGTGAAAAAGAAAAATATGATGGAGAAAAATGATTTTTAAATCATAAATGATGAGACCAGTTTGACTCTGTACTGTAACTCTTTGTTTGGCTGGTTGGTATTAACTATGAAGTCAAAGTTGCTTCTGTTTGTCAGTTAAAGTTTCCACTAAAAGGAAATGGAGGACAGCTGTGAACTTTACTCTTGGATTCAATTAATTGCTTTCATAAAAATTGACAACATTCTTTTGAAATGAAATAGAATTCAGACTTTCTTCACCGCCCTTTTTTCTATATTCACATGACTGCACTTATAAAGTTAAATATGTCACTTGTTGTGATAGATCCACAGAGAAGTAGCACATAAATCCAGCTCCCCTGAGCTCTGTAGACTGTTTTAGTCACTTTCAGCTCCTTGTTTTGGATTTAATCTCATCACTCTTGTTTCCATGAAGAGCCTGATAAAAACCTTTCCAACACTCAATGGTAAAAAAAACAGCCAAGTTAGCATCTAGCTGGTAAACACAGCGATTTAATCTGTCTAAAAACTGATGTGTAAAGATAAAATGTTGTGGTTTTCAGTGGGGAGTTGTGCGCGGGATGATTTCCTGGACAACACACTTCCTCACTGTTGTATTTTCCAGTCGGTTCTCCACAGAGAGCAATTTTATCACTCTGCGGATAAGCCTCTACCGAATATTGACTACTTCTTCTGTCTATATTGTGTGTCCTGTGTCTGCTTTGTGCATTAACACAATGCTACTTGCTGTAGTCAGTGTGTGTTGCATTATTGTGTTACTGTAAGCTTCGAAAAAAAAATGAGATAAGAGTTAAACCCGACAACAGATCCACTTTACGTTTGAGTGTTAAAGGCACAGGCTCATCACATCATTACAGAACCCTTTTGGGTTCTTCACACCGCGTGATGAAAATGAGTTGTCTTCGTCCGCCTCCCGAGGTGAATTGTGTCTCCATCTCGGACGCTGAATCCAGACCACCTCTCAGTGTTGATCAATCAAAGAAAACCAAACATCCCCCCTCTCGTCAGCCACCATTCTGTGCACGCTCGCTGCAGATGCTGAGGTTCAGCCTCGCTCTTGAAAGAGCTCCCATCGCGGCTGACCCGCCACTGAACCTCTCCGCTCTGTCTCGCAGACACTGCCAATGTAAGCAGATGCCTCTTCGGGGTTCGCTTTCAGTCTCTTATTTATGCATGGGATGATAATGCTATCCTGCATGTGATACTTCAAGAGAGGGGAAAGAGTCAATAACTAATGGAATTCGTGCTAAACAAGCACTCCTCTTCCCTCTCTGTGTACCACCCAGATTTTCCGCTGATACGCTCACCTCTGCCGAGCGTCGACTCGCAGCCCACACAGTTTGCCACAACGGCTTTAGCTCAATTACTGCAGGTCCTGCAGGATTGAGCCCCTTTATATCTCCAGCTGGGAAAGCTCACTCCTCTAAACTCCAAAAGCGGGGAAGCTTTTGGAAAGATCTATAAAATGACATCCAGAATAAAAACCTCCCTCCTTGACTCTCCCCCTCTCCCCTGTAATGCAGGGTTTTACAGTTTGAAAGGAGGTATCAGTCTCTTGTATAAGTCCTGCAACTGGATACTTCTCATCCGCTGGAGTTCAGCAGACCATAAATCAAAAGTTGTGCTTCAGAGTAATCAAAGGATACGTCCGCAGCTTGAGAATCATCGCGGTCGTTCGGATTGAAGAGTAAACAAAATCAGGACATGCGATACGGCGCAGTGAGAGTGAATCAGAGTTTAACACACAAAATGTTTGATGAGCTCTGAGATGTTTTCTTCAGAAACTGCTGTCCAGCATCTAATGTTTGGGACTCTGAGCAGGTGAGAAAGAAGCAGGTATTATCCTGTTTCATCAACAATAAAAGAAAAGGTCCTGCAGGAACAAAGATGGACTCACCTGAACTTTTTACCCCGTTTTGTTTTCTTTTACCCTTCAGTTTTGCTGTGTCAAAGTTTTATTGTGCATTTATTAAAATGTATATATGACCTCTTCTGTTACAGGCCCTGCAGTGGAGCGTCCATTAATCACAGGGATCCTCCTGTCCACGTGTCAAACATCCTCAAACAAGATACTGGACTCCGCAAATACTCCCAACTGCTGCAGCACAAAACCGTTATTGGGTGAAAGTACTACATAAGTGTAGTCTTTTTACCATTTACTGTATTACATTACATGCTGCATACAAGAAAGGTGTTTTGTACTGCTGTGTATGTATTGTGTTGACATGAAACAATGACCCCACCCTCTCTTAAGGCTTTTCATACCATTTGTTTCAGGTGAACTGAGTAAAACAGTCTTTTATTAGTCAAGATAATGTATTTAATGAATTATCTAAATGCAGTTTATAGGTTTTGTAGTAGTTTTATTCTTTTTCATGTTAAATTGATCATCATTTTATAATTTTTACACAATTTTTCTGAACACATCCATTCCGTTTATTACTCAAACTGTTTTTATAAACTTATCTATTTTACCTTGTTCTGTTAGATACAGTATCATACAGTGTAGTATGTGTTATTTGTGCTTCTATGTACCAGTGCTATCTCAGCCTGGGCTCTCCTGGTTGATTACAATTACTGTTCATTTTCTGAAGTATACATTTCTGTTGATAGAGAAAAATATGATTGTCAAATGTTTCCAAATGACACAACCCCACTTTCCATCCCATCCCAATACCATAATGTCACCATGTATAATTTAAATGACACAATGACAGTAAAGACATAAACCTGGGTTTTATCTTCTTATTTTTCAGCAGCGTACATCCAGAATCTCCCATGGGTTTACCACAACGTCATGATGACAACATTCTTAGAGCAATGTTGGGCTCATATTTTCTCCAGTAATGTAAATATGTGACAGTTCTTTACTTTTATTAGTGGAACTTTGGCACCAAAGAAAACTTTTCCCGCATAGTAGCAAGCTAGCCTGACCTTTGAGCCATTAGTCAAAAACAAAAAAACCTTCTAAAACTGTAATAGTTGGAAAAAGAGGTTAAGTTAGCTTAAAGGTCTGACGTCTGACTATCCCACCAGAGGCAGGTGTGCTGCAATAACGGTAATAAATCAAAACACGAGGGGATTTTGGAAACAGCCGAATCTGAAAATTGCATGCTGGCGTATTGGCCCAAGTGCTGCAAATGCACTGTACATGTGTTGCATGGCTGAAGGTAATTTCCAGCTCCAGCTCCTATGATAGGCAGTTATTAACATCTGAAAACAGGACACAGAACACTGTTTCTTTTACAGCCGCTTAACATATGTGTTCCGTGATTGATTTTAAATTGTGTGCACAAGCATGCAGCCGTAGTAATGGTAACGTAATACTCTACTGTACAAAATGTATGTCAAATAGACTCATAAGTGCTCTGAGAATAGAGTGCAAGAGGCAGCATGTGAGAGTTCAGCAGCTCGGCTAAGGAGGCTTTGCCTGAATATTTCCAGGCAATTAAATTCAGTGGTGAGAGTCTTGTGAAGACCCTCCAAACCCTGCACCTGGTTCGTATTCCATCCTCACAATCTGCTTTCTTTGGACGCCGCATCTTCCTCTTATTTGATTTCAGCTCTTTGAGATATAAAATACACGGTGATACTTAAAAAGTGTCTTTAGGGACGGCAGGGTGAAGCATGGAGACGGGCCTTCTGGGCCTTTTGAAAAAAAAAAAAAAGACTTATTGGCAGCAGGGTGTGGACTGTCAAAGGAGCTCTGAATGAGACAAAAAGCCATACAGTCTATATAGCAACAATTATGGGGTCTATTAATGCTTTTTTTCATACCCACCACTTGAACAAGTAAGTCTTGGATTCTCTTCAGGTATTTTTATGAGACGGTTCAAAGGACTCATGGCACCAAATTTTCTTCAAGTGGTTCCTGTCTTTGCTGTACAGAGCCGCTGCCTTATAGATGCAGGAACCCGCACGGGCCTGTATTTTCATCTGTGCCACAGTCAGGATGGTCTACATTTAGGTTTTTACTGCTTCGCAAACGGAGGTGGCTCCGAGGTTAACAGATAGCAGTAAATTCCTGCGCTTCATGCCATTATCTTGAATAAGGGCACGTTTAATGCATCGTGATAGGTTTACTGGCCCTCCAAAGTCCTCTCTGGCCATAAGTATGGAAAGCTACTTATGCTGGCAAAAACAAAATAATTCATCAGAGACATGAAGATATTCAAGTAATCAAAGTTGGAGACAGTAAATGCTGGTGTCAGCATAACTGCTGCTTCAGGTTTTTAGAGAACCAAAAAACTGAATGAGCTGTTTTTATTTTTTATTTTTAGCTGTAATCTCCATTGATCCAAAAAAAAGGGGGTTTTGCTTAAAATTCATGACCTTTATTAACTAAGAAGTCTGACTCCATCCATTTCCAGTTTCCATCAGACCAACCTGGGTAAACATGACTGTCTTGACGAGACAGGAACAGCAGTGAATGAGAAATAAGCTGAAGAAATGGAAAAATCAAGGAAGAGCATTGGGAAAAATGTCAGCCGTGCACCATGTCAATCACTCACAAAGCCATTAAACTGGGGAGCATTCAGCCAAGGTCTGTACGGATCAGTTCATTGTTGGTTGACATTTTATTAATACAGCTTTCCAAATGTGAGGCCTGCGTTCAACCAGACATCCACATAAATCAGGCTTCACTTTATTTTAAATTACAGCCTGTCTGAATGATTGCAGATATTATCCACTGCTGTCACCAATTTGTTCTGCAAAATAGTCCAAAATGCATCAGAATAGACAGCGGACATGGATCTTGCGTGTACTGCCATTGTAAGGATGTTGAAAGTGTAAATTGACCTTAAAGTGACAGTGATATAAAATACTCAAATTCATGTGGACACATATTTAGCAGGTAACAGGAGATAAATGAACAATTGACATGGACACAGGATGAGAAGTTCAATAGTCTGGGTTGTGTTTTTCATTTCAGTGTCTCTTTGAGAGTGGGATCGGGGCTGAGAGAAATAGTTGAAATATCCCCAGAACTTTTTTCTTCTTCCCAAAATCAATATACAGTGGGGTCCAAGAGTCTGAGCCCTCAGACTTTTGGACCCCACTGTATATATTCTGATAAGAAAAAAAAGAACCCCCCCTCCACCACCACATAAAGAGAGTCTGAAAGTTCATTCTTGGCCACAGAGAAAGTAAATTACCTATAAAAAAGAAGACATGAAGACAAAGACAAATGTAACTCAGTGTTCATCGAGCATTTTTTACATGGCAGCTAAGTAAACTTCATACACTGAGCTGTGGTTGAAAGCTCAGATCTCAGTTTTACTGTCATGCATAACATCAGACACATGTAATAACTTGATTTGATTTGTTTTTTTTTAATCACAAGTTTCTTTTAAGACCTGTGTTAATTTGGATAGGAGAAATTAACCCATAAGACGAAGACAAAATACAGACATCATGATGACACTTTACAATGTTACGTCAAATCAATATTGTCACATTAACTTTGATTGTAATACATAACGTGGGTAGCAAGACAAAAGGTTCCAAACTGTACAAAAAAAATAATAAAAAAAATCTGGGATGATTATATTAACAGCTTATTCAAATTTTGTATGTGGCTAAAAAAAAGAATGTTGTTGTCCTTAAAGAGTTGTGGACTGAAGATGTCGTAGGTCAGGGGTCATGGGTCAGGGGTCAGGCGGAAATGTTGAGCCGGTCGCTCCGCCCACCTTCATATGTCAACGTATCGTTGGAGTAACGGACCGTTGGGAACTAGTTTGGGAACTAGCTGCTCATTTGCTGCGTCACGCTAGCCGCCGCTGCTAATTAGCCAGATTAGTCGCCTTTCGTAAAGTCGCGTCGCTTCCTGTCGGCGACTTGCTGTGCGAACCGCGTTGGTGTCACCTGCCGCCCCGAGGCGCACCTCAGGAGACGGAGCATCCGGTGGACATGTTGGCGAGCCGGGGTGGATCTCAGTGTTTCAGCCGCTTCCCTTCATCAAGGTAAGGCGGCTGTGAACCCGCGTGACGTCCGCTCTGTTGGCTTTGTGGAGGAAACTTCTGGCTAGCTGCTAATGTCCGATGCTAGCCACCAGGTTTTGCCGCGTTAGCGCTGATGCTATGTGTGTTGTGTTTTACCTCGACATGGCTGACATATTTTCCTCTGGCTTCATAGTTGAAAACTGTATTTGTTTGTTATTACGTTATTAATAAGGTGATGCTGAAAATGGCATGTTTAGGCTAACTTGATTAGCCGTTAGCTAATTGTTGCTAACTGTGGTAGTTGCTAGTAGAACCCCCCCAAATACACACTCAGTGCTCAGTGTTTTTGATTGATAAGCAGTGTTTGTGCTGCTTTGTGTCCCTCTTCATTTAAGCTGCTGGTATATATTTCACGCTGTGGTTCTTGTACTCCCTAAGCTTACTGTATATCACTGTACTGGTGATCTCCTGTCATTTATCAGTGCTAAATGTGTGTTTTGTCAGTCTATAATTATCATCACAATTTTCTGTCTCAGTTAACTGGATAATACACTGTACGAACTGTTTCTCTCTCACATTATAATGCTGTACATTTGTGGTCAGGGATGCCAAACGGAGGAATAATGGTGTTGTGGTCGGTGGAGCTGCCGGCCAACACGCAGACACTTGGGTGACAAATTAATGGAAACACCAACATAAAGTAATTCCGGTCAGCTTTTTATTGCAAGACTCTGAACTCTACCAGGGGGGTGAAAAAACATTCAACTGAACTATATTACCTCGTTTGTTTGTATTTTTGATGATGATGGTGGTGGAGAGAGACATTTCTCCAAAAAAGCAGTCTCCCGTGGGTGTTCGGTTGGGTTGAGATCTGGAGACCGTGAAGGCCATTAGCGATGGGGTTGATGAAGCCTTGATGAAGCATTGAGGGCTTTCGAGCCAACTGTGTTTGAAAGTGTTCACTCGGGACGCGTAGAAATACCACAAGCTCCTCCACGACTTAGCCATGAACGTTTCAGATGGACGCATTTCCACTCTGGAGACGACAAGACAGACTCTGTCTCTACACAAAACTAACACAACACTAATTTTCTTTCGCTTTCAAGTAATCAGTGAGACCTTGTTCCCTGTTTGGAGGCATCCATGGTCGTTATGGTTTTAACTCATTTATTCTGGCTTCTCACCCGTCTGTAGTATAATAATGTACATAATAGCTGGTGTCTGGCTTTATGATGGGGTTTTGGGGATAGAAGTTGATTATGTATATAATAGCTGGTGTCTGGCTTTGTGTATATATATATATATATATAATCGAGTTTTGCGGAGATAAGTCGATTTTCTCCACATTCTGCTGTGTTCAGCTTGATATATTCCTCTTGGAAATGACAGTAGTGCTTAGACTCCAAATATCAACATCGTGAATTCCTATTTGCAGAGTTAATCTTTTTATATGCATAATTAATCCATTCCTCTTGAGTTGGCTGACTGGAATAACTGATAGGCTAGTACTTTATTGTATTGCTTCTACAAAAGCTATTGTGCTTTGCAGTGTTTCACCCCTTGTTTAGCTCTATTAAGATTTACTTGTCCATCAGTGTAACATGAAAATGAATGGGAAACGTAAAATGAGAAGTGACTGATTTTAAGTGTGACATTTTTTTGCTTTTGGATTTGCAGTGGGGGGAAAAACAAACAAACAGAAAAACAAAGCTCCTGACTATACTTTACATTCCAGCTCTCTGTGGCTTTGTCGTGGCATAGTAGAGATGTTTGGCTGCTGCAGCAGGTCACGTTGGAGTCCCACGTAGGATCAGAGAGGAACGAAATGAAGATAAGACTGGAGAGTATAGGGCCTGGCCATTTAGCCAAAAAGTTTTATCTTTTGTACGTCCTTGCTGGGATGTAAGATAACCTTTTTTTGAAACGCTCTTGCAGCAGATGTCACTCTGCTGTTTATCCAGCTTTGGAAATCAGAACCATTTCCAAATCACTGATGTTGTGTGACCACTCTATTCTGCAAATTTCTTGTCTTGTGAGTATTTTTTACTCCTCATGGGTGCTCATATTTATATTTCCAACATCCTATGTGTTTTTGGTTTTTTTTCTCTCTTGGCCCTTTACATGTCAGCTGTGTAACTCTAACATTGTGCAGAAGAGGGTTGACCTGCGTTTGTCATAAATTACTCATCAGTTTATCATTGTAACTATGGGAATTTTTCTTTGTGATAACCATCGAGATTGTTCTTTCACCAAACCTTACCCCAGATTCAGTTAATGTGAGACTTTGTGTATTTTCCTACAATCATTTAAAATATAGGTGTACTTTATTGATAATGACCTCAGTTAGACATGTACTCCCTCATATACTTATGTATTATAAATTTAGATGTGGCTAGATTGCTTACTGCTTGTGCAGTAATCCCATCTGATGGATATTTTCTCATTTAATTGAAAAAGAGCTTGGTCTGGAAACTGTCAGAAAATTGTGAAAAATATTCATCAAACTTTGCCAGAGCCACAAGCAACATCTTCAGATGTCTCATTTTTCCAAACTAATGAACCAAAACCAACAAATATTCATTGCAAAAGAAAAGCAAAACCAACAAATACTCACAATTGAGAACCTAAATTAAGGGAGAGATTGAGATAGATAGATAAACTGTGGCTATCATTTTATGTCAATCAACTAATCAATTAGAATTTCAGCCACTTTCATTTGATACGTGCACTTATTTGTCAAGCAACACAACCAGAGCCTGTGTCCTCGGTCATCTCGGCCGCTGCACCTCATCACTCTGCAGCTGTCTGAGACGGTAATTAGATCATCTCCAAAAACACATTTTCAAGCTTCAGAGGCCCAGCCTCCCACTTCAAGACAAGAGAGACGTTAAAAGACATGTACAGTTAGAGGTCGACCACAACTGTGATCCACAGAGATGCGGTCCAGTAATTGAGGATACTTTGGCTGACACTCAGCCCCCAGGATGATTTACGGTGTCCTGATGGTTTTCCCTACTTCGGGACCTTGGCGTCAGAGACAATAGGGGCCTGTGCCGCCACTCGCTCACACGGGTCGAGATGTGAACGAAGCTGAAAAGGAGCGAAGTCTGGAGTCTGAATCTGTAATCTGGTATCCGTGGAGCTCAATGATGAGGTGCAGCAATGAAATGCTTCCTCTATAGTGTGCCTGACAGCGCTGTGTTCTTGATAGTCAGAGCATGGAGTCTTCCCAAATTTAAAAACAAAAAAAAAATTTCCAATCTCAATTATGGTCTCAAGTGACTCAAGTGAGGATCCAGAACCTTTCCTGGTTGAGGACCTTTTGGCCGCTGGTTTGATTTTTAAGTAGTTCAACATCAGTTTTTATCGACTTGAGAAGGCACTTTGTTAGCTGTGTCCAAGCAAGAGCCCTCTTCACAGATCTGGTTAGTGGTAAGAGGCACTCCACCAACAGAGCTCAGTGTGTGTGTGTGTGTGTGTGTGTGGTGTGTGTGCGTATGTTTTCTCTACGTCTATGTGGAGTTTCAGGCTGGATAAGAGAGGCAGGACATCAGAGAGCAGCCAACAGGGCCCGGGTTTTCCTGGCACACAATAGCAGGAAGTGCTGCCACACTATAAATGGAAGCTGAAATAGTGGCAAAACACAGTCAGCGAGGCCTTTCTGCCACCAGCCAATAGGATTTATGTGCCTCTCTGCTCTTTTTCCAACTCCCAAACTGCGATAATGGAACTAAACAGAAGAGCGTACCAGGAAAGTTGTACGTTGAGGCCAGGCTCAGCGATCATTCAACCAACAGCTTTTGAAAGTCGATACTGACAGTGATACTTTGAGACCGACGCTTCCAAAAAGCTGATAATTGATGCCAAACGTCTGTATGATTTTGACCACCTTCTGCCATAAACTTTCAAAAAACAGTCCTGGGGAATCATTGTTTTCTCCAGAATTTCATTCTTTGGCGGGTGGAAAAGTTATTAAAACCAAACTAATGACTTTTTTTTTTTTTTTTAGGCGGGTTAACAGCTTCTCAAGGCAGGGCTTCACTCTTGGCTTCACACGCTGGCAACAAAACAGCTATTAAAATAAAATCCCACAAAGTTAAATCTCATCTGTGCCGCCATCTTATTGGTGGTTGTATTTGCTGATATCTAAGTTTGTCGGCATTTGGCGCACCAGCACCATCTGATCCTGAGTAATTTGTCGTAAACCACCAAAATTCACGTAAAAAAAATGACATTTGCTTCTGTGTCCTTTTTGTATTGATGCCGGGTTCACTCCGTCAGCCTCGAACAAAATAAAAGGAAGGGCGCTCCCATTTATTACCGATAGGAAACGTTTGCTCACATAGCCAGAGCTCATAGCCAAAGCGCTTAGTTGGCAGTATATTAGGAACACCTAGCTAATATAAATGCAGTGGGAAAACAGCGATAAATAAACAAGAAGGTGCTGGTTCAAATGTATGATCATTCTGATGGATGTAGTTTGTGGTGATGGTTAATTGTGTTTTACTGGCAGGTGTTTTCTATTATTTTGTCCAGCTCATTCATGTTAGTGAGAGCAGGTTAAAAGACAGAAATGGCTCCCTGTGTAACGCAGTACACACCAAATCCTCGTGTGTGTGTATATATACATATATTGAACGCACCCTTAAAGGCCAGAGTACTTAATCCCTCCTCGCTCATTTTCTGCGGTACCAGCTGCCTCTCAGATGAAAGCTATGCTGTCGCCTGCTGCAACCGCTGCTGATGTTCACGTTGTATTTTTAGATCTGCAGATAACTGTAAGTTCAGTAACAACAAAACGTAGATGATCTCTGAGGGACTGGGTCACTGCAGCGGCAAATGAGGAGTAAGAAAACCTCAAATGCGACGTCAGTATAAAGTCGAGTGGCTCCTTCTTATGCAATGTCAGCATTTCTGTTTTGGAGTTTAGAATTCATCACTTCTGGAAAACACATTACATCCCTCACCTTGGAGAAGCAACCCCCCCGTACCGGGGCCGTGTGGCTTTTTCCCAGGAGTCCATGAAAAACTTCACAACCTCCCCTGAAATGTCAAGGGTAACGATAGTGAGAAGAGCAGGCAGGAGGGGCAGGAGGACAACCCCCCAAGATCTCTGCAAAAATGTTTAGTCATCAGGTTGACACACAGGTAGAGGTCTCCTTCTTTAAAACTGTGGCATGAAGAGACAGTACATACATCTTTGCATGTGTAACGCTTATTGTTGGCTGCAGTTTTCTGGGGTGGGTGGGTCGGGGCAGAGATACCTGCAGATAAGAAGCAAATCAGAGTCAATGTTTGGACAGCTGATCTTTAAAAATCCATTGTGTGGATTAACCTCGTGGCCCGTGTGAACCAGCCGGTGCCACGGACGCACAGATAATAGAGATCTCTGGCTTCCAACTCGTTCCTGTTTTCGACACCGAGCTCGCTATTTGCTTCACATTCCTCTGCGATGCCTCGGGCTGCGCGTCGTGATAAATCACCATTCGTTCCTGAATTTCCCGCGGTTTATAATTCACTGTGAAGTTAAATGGCATGTTTGTGATACCGAAAATTATTGTAGCTTGCCAGAAATCTTTCACAATATACAGTAGTTGTGAAAGTGCTGCCTTTTTTTTTTTGCATTCCTCTGAGGCAGAAGCATAGTTTGTGAAATGGTTGTGTGACAAGCGAGTAATTGTGCATTAAAACTAAATCCTGAAGTCAGGTTTTTCTCACCGCGGATGAAAAAGTGACAGAGCTCCGAGGGAAGCTGTGCAGGATCGTGCAGTGAAATACTCCAGCTGTGCAGGAGTGAATTAAGTCGCTGGCATGACAGATAAGGTCAAAAGTAAACAGACGGACACACGCCGGCGTTCTTCTGCTCCCAGCATCCTCTACTTTCAGCTGGATATTTCAAAGAATCAGTGCATTGTGTGCCTTTCCAGAAACAACTGACCCAGGGGTTTTCTTTTCTGAATTCAGATGTTGATTTTGAGTATATGCAGTGACTCTGGGGCATTGAGACCCTCTTAAATTATCAGTGCGACCGTGTGTGTATTTTTTTCTTCTTCAAAACCTTTTTCACACGCTTGTCTCTTGGCTGTGACTCAGAGCCGTGTTTCTCCACTGACCAGAGATACGTGATCTCCGCTTCAAACTGAAAGCCGTTGTAAATCTCATCAGCGGCTGAGAGTTGAGCCAAAGGGCGGGTCTGGGTTAGTGGGTCAACCCGCCGAGCGGCTCAGCTGGCACGTCGGCCCGCTGTGAGATAAAGTCAGCTCACAGGAACGCTAATGGTAGCTAACAGAGTGCGTGAAATTCTGATTACATTACTCAAGTGACATCCCCTTCATAATAACAGATAAATGTCTGTAGTGCTGGAGGAGCAGGAAAGGCCAGGAAAGAAAAAGTACCCATCAGAATGGTGAAGGGCTGTCTATTAATCTTTATACTTCCTCTGAGATAAACAGGAACGCTCTTCTGTTTCGAAGCTCGATGGTACAGATCCACTCATCTAAAAATCTCATAACGGACAGGACGGAATTCATCCAACTTTTTGTGAGTGGCAGATGTGATGTGTGTGAGACGTCTTTCTTCATCTACATCAGAACGCTTTGTCTAAATTTAGTCAGATCAGAATTTGATGCTTTTGAGCAGTTTGGCACAGGTCGTGAGCGGCTTAACAGAGCCTCCCATTCCTTTTGTGCACAAACCTGAAAATATTGTACCCAAAATAAAAAAGGTTCCAGTTCTTTGGCCCTTTTGATTGCAGTCGTAACCCTGGCCTCCTCTTGAAAGGTAGCTCTTTAAATTTAATAACCGGTGAAGAGCATGAAGAGCATAAAGAGCATAAGAGATACTGAACCAAAGTTACAGACGCACAAACGTGGCCGAATCCAAAGACAACCCTGAGCTCATGTGCAGCATCTCACCTGAGTGAGTTTGAGGTTTTTCCTCTCAACTGTCGCCAAGTGCTTCTCTCATTGTGGGAACTGTTTCTGACTTTACATCACTGTGCAAACCGTGCGCCTCCATGTCTGATTGGTAGTCTGATTTTCACCGTAATAAGTGACAGCATCTCACAGAGAATGCGGTCAAAATGCTGGGGGAGAAAATTTCATGCATGATTTTTCCTCTAAACAACCGACATGTGGAGATAAAGAAAATAAAACCATCCGATTCTCTGCAGCGCAGAAGAAATGATGTGGGAATCATGAGGCGTGACAGGATGGGTATGTTTTACATAAACAAAACAAGGTTCTGTTGCAAATACGGTTGTTAAACATGACAAACAGCCGCCCGCTTTTTGTTTATGAAATGACTTTTGACCCATAAAGATCAGAAATTAACTGATCAAATTACTCTAAAAAGAAAAAAGAAAGAAAGATGAGGTAAAACACAAACCACACCCCCCCCATGGAGCATCTGGGATCAACGCATCCTGATGCTATCCAAACGAGCTGATTGGAGATCAGTGTGACACTGTGATTGGTAATGTTGCTAATACAGTGCGAGGAATCTTGGACAGGTTGTGGAATGATAATCATTACGCCCGCTGCGGCTCAGTCAGAGTAAACATTAGCTTAGCCGGTGGATATTTCGGGCGGCGTGCACCTGTTTGCATGTCACAGGCTAATTCATAACTCTTCTGAGCGCCGCGCTATGTAAGGAACACATTTCAGCCTTAAGCAGCTCCATATGGACAAATACACTTGTTGAGAAGATTTCGGGTCGGCTTCTCGACTCGCCATGCTAAATTAGCCCCATACCGCTCGGGCTGTAATAAGCCGCGGCTCTAATTTGAGCCATAAATTTGCCTTGCAACAGCTTGCGCAGAGGATGGACATTCAACTAAGGACTTAATAACTTAATTACTGAACACCACATGCTGCTCAGTTATGGGGTGGGGGGTTCATCTCCAGTGATTCACAGGCTCTGTAAACCTTATGTTTAATCAGCTTCTTAGGCGCCCGGGACATCAAAAGCTACCGCGGTTGCCCCATGTGTGATCGCTCTCGTCTCATTTGGATGCACAGCACATAACTTAACCTGGGTGTGTGCTTGTGTGAAAAACTGATTGGGCCCACAGCGTTTCCTTATGCCCGAGTTCTTGGTGTCGTTTCTCTGTTTCATTTTGGGCCAAATTTCATTTTAGTCGTAAAACTGCAATGAGAAAGTGTTACCCTCCCCTACGCCTTCGGTCTAAATCTGTTCTGAATTCTCACTGTTTTCCAAAGTGCTCAAATTAAACAAGTGGAAAAGAGTGCGACCCGGCTACAGAAAGAGGCGTTAATCTGAATATCCTGCGGCGCAGTATCCAATAAGATGGCGCATTAACGCCTTAAATCAGCAGCTGTCAAACTTGTGCCCACGTCTCCATTCGCTGTAGAAGGATCAGAGCCTGAACTGTCAGTTAATTCAGTTGACAGGAAATTCATCCAAGTATTTTAATAATCATTTAACCATTTAATAAATCCAAAGAAATGGACACTGCTGGTTGCAGCCCCTCTTTGTGTTGAGGGCAAAACAAAGCATTTAAAGATGTCACCCTTTTATCCAGTAATCATAAAACTGTTCAGCAGGTTAATTGTTAATTAAAATAATTGAGCCGTCTAACAAAAGACAAAAGACACCAATCAGACCATGATCCTCTACTACGCAAACACCTCACTGCATCATAACGCGCGGCTACATGTTAATTACAGCGAAGCCAGCGCGGCACTTATTTTCACAGATGACTGAGCTCGTCATGGCGACGCTTTTCACTCCCATCAGTCTCTTTCAGCGCCGCGAGGGGGAACACAAAGAGCCGTCCTCCCTCAATAACTTTGAAGTTCCCTCAAAAACAAGTTTTGAGGCGACGGTTCTCACCACGACAGCCCCAGAGGTGAAATTTGTGAATTGAGCTATAGATCGAGGATCCCAACACACACACACACCCAGGAAGAAAGCACTAATTAGCTCAGATGTCCGGGCGAATACACACCCCATTGCACCCTGGGAGATGGCGGGGAGGGGAAATAACATGTTGTTGTTCTTACAGATCTGAGGGGAGAAAGACTCCAAGTGTCACATCCAATTTAGTGGTAGAGCAAGTTTACCCCGGCTGAATGTTTTTACCTAAATCTGGTCATAAACCCCCCCAACATACTGCCCGATGAAAGAACCGCTCAACTGTTTACAATTATGAGCTGGGAACCGGTTTTGCGGCAGATGCGGGGAATCCCTCGGCCTCCACCGGGCGGAGATGAAGCCATGCGGAAGCTCCCGTTTCCTTGGCCGACGCAGCGGGGACCGGTCTAAAGTTGATTTTGATCGCGCTGATCAAAAGAGGCACCGTGTCTCGATATTTCACCAGAGGCAAGAGAACGCAGGACTTCAAAGACCACCTAACTAATCCCATTTGGATTATTTAATTAAGGACTCAGGAATATTAGAGACCAAACAGGGCCTGGGTTGTCTTGGGTTGACCTGTTTGGTGGTGGTGGTGGTGGGGGGGGGGCAGCGTGCTCATCGCAGGAAGTCACCGGTGTATCATGTCAGACCGCACCACGCAAGATGAAAACAACACTCTCACCATGATGCTGGACCAACACATTGTTTACTGTGCATGAAAACGCTGCGGCGCAGTTATAGATTTTGGCAAACGCTCACTCTTCCCATTTGTTTCGGTTCATTGCACAGGTTGGTCTTTGTTCGTTTAATTGTCATTCCAAGGGAACATTCCCCAGCTTGGCTTAGATTGGTTCATGATGCCAAAAAAGAAGAAAAAAATCGTGGAAAAACGAGGGAAGATATGATCGTAACCGGGCTGTAGCCACATTTTATGGTAGATGTGGAAGTGATCTCAAGCTGGGCTATTATTAGATCCGGCCCTGAAGGGAAACGGCTCCTTAGTTCAAGGGTGACGTTTTGACCCGAATGTGGTATCGCTTGGCAGGATTAGAGAGGATGTACAGTGCAGTCAGTGTGTGTGTGTGTGTAAAATGTGTTCATTGAGGCCCGTTTGTTTACTCATGATGAAGATGATGAAGTCAACTCATAAACTCAAACACATGAATTTGGCTTGTAGGAAAATAAAAGGATCACACAGTGCCCTATTCTTAGACTGAAGTCTTTTTGTTTTCATGCCTCTTGATTTGCTTATATTTATTTATTTTAATGGCAGCAGAAGGTCAAAGTTGGGTAGTGGAATACCAAACATAATTGTGCAGTTCTAGACCTGTACGCCACTTCTCACGTCTTTTGGTCTGAAGTTATTTATGATCTCTCGCAGTTGGTTTTCACGCTGTCTGACAGAGGTCAGGATGGAGAGGTCACCTGTCTGCACAGCGACCTGGCTACATCCATGAGATATGCAGCTGGACCGGGTGTTGTAAATCCCAGACGTCTCAAATAGGCATGTTTCTTTAAACGTTGTGAAAAACGGCAGCTTCACCGCACTGGACTCGGTCTTCACGTCACTTGCTACTGATTTTAAGTATTTAACATGAACATGATGTCCGATTGAATGTTCGCCCACTAAATGGAATTAGAGAGGGACCTGTTCACCCTCACAGCACTGGAAACCCGTTCGGTTCATTCAGCAGGAACCCGAGATAATAAATAAACCATCACATGGCGTTTCCAGAAGGGGCCAGAAAGGGTTGTTTCATTAAAAAGAGAATACGAGCATGTTTATCTGCCATTACAGAGTTGACTGTGCTCTTTTTAACTGCTCCTAACCACAAGTGCGTGAGTTATCGTGAACACACTGAGCTGAACGTCTCCTCTACCAAGAGTAACGCTAGAAGCTGCAGTAAATCTCCCGCTGAAATCGTCTTGGATTCAGCAAACTTGGATGGTCTTGCAGTTGTTGTTAAAGCATAAGTTTGATTGTTATTTTATGCTCTTTTTGGATCGGTACACGATCAGATCTTAATCACTTTAATGTCGGAGGGAAGAGCTGGCTCAGAGAAACAAAAGACAACGGTGTCTGAATTGTTGCAGGTTTGGTGGCCGTTCAGACTCACCGCAGACATGGGTGGTGAGATAAATGCAGATCATGTGAGGACTTCATCTCCATCGTGGGGTGAACCCGTCGCTCGAGGACGCTCACCTCTCGTTCTCAGGGGCGTCGGACAAACGTCCTCTCTTCAATAACTTTAAGGTGACCATCAGTCCCCTCATTACCGATGTCAGATTTATCAGATAGGGGCCTTTGTTGGACTCTTTATTTTGGATTAAAAACACATTCCAGCGCGAGCCCAGATGCTTGTGGGCACCATGTGGATACAAGAGAAACACTTAATGGAGTCGGCTGTTAGTTATTGTGGGTTTGGGAGGAAACCAACTGTCTGTGTAGGAGACTAAACAAGAGAAGAAGCGATGAACGCAGGGGTCCAAAAGTTCAGGGAAAAAAAGGTTGCAGCCTCCCTCCAAAAGGCCTGTGGTCACTGCTGGCCTCAGGTCAGCTGGACCGATCAGGGTAGATGGTGCAAAGGCAAACTGATGCTTCTTCAGATAGGGAGTGAAAAATCAGCCGCAATAATTTAATGCAATTCAGAGCTTGTCGGTCACGAAACTCTCCCTGTTGAAATATCAGTAAAAACCTCATCAGGAAATATTGGGTTCTTTTATTTAGAAGTCAAAGGTACGAGCCAGTGTACATTAACAAAAAAAAAAAAGCTGCAGTAAGCGGAGAGTGTTAACTATGGTGCCCAAGGTGCATTTTGAAGAGACACAGCTGATCATCTGAGCTTGAAATTATGTATTTATTACATGTTCTGCCAAAGCGGAGCGGGAGCAGTGGAGCATTTTGAGCTCTCTGCAGGTTTGATTCACTCTTCTCTGAAGGAAACCTTAAGGAATGCTGTAGATTGACTATAAACTCAATTTATGTGCTCATATCAATATTATGCCCCATTAAAAACCCAAATGAGTATATACATAAATACAGGGTGCATATACAGTGAATGAAATACATTGTGGGACAGCTTCCAGTACACTTGCCAGGCTTCTTCCTTCCCCACCTTCGGTGAAAGTCTCTTTTTAATGCAGCCGGGTGTCGGTTCATATCCTAAAGCACGGCTAAGTTTAACAATAAGCTGTGAGCTTTGATGTCTCAAAGAGCTTCAGAAGATGAGAAGTTTTCCTTCTTAATCATTAATCATGCCCCTGAAGTGGGGAAAGATTCTCGGCTGAAATGAAAAAAAAAGAAAGTTTTTCTCTTAATAATGAGGATAATAATGTCGATTCATCCAGGCCAGGCTTCCAGCGGGTTTCCCAAAAAATAAAAAAATAAAGAATTTGCATGAGTGGACACTGACCGCGGTCCGACAGCAGCAGAGGTAATTCAATCTCCAGCCCCCGCATTAAAGATCATGTAAACACTGTAACTGCTGCAAACAGGCTTTGTCTCCTATCATCTGGTCCCTGTTCAAAAATATCCTGTGTCAAAATAAAAGTACTTACTCATGACATGTGCTTCATGCATCACACGACGAGCTGACATCCAATCCCCTTCTCTGCGCAACAACTTTTTGTTTAGCCTTAAATCACAGTTAACTAAATAGTTTGAATGGGTTTCAGATGTTTGCCACGGCCGACGTTTTAAAGTTATGTAAACCAAGTGATAATGAGGGAATTCAATAAGTGCTGCAGGACCGTCCTCCCTTTGGCTTCTCGCTTAACATTTTATCATAAAACTCGGTGACTTTTCCACTTTCCCAAAGTTTGCTTACTTCTCGACCAACGCAAAACAAACCCAAAGAACATCTAACCCAAACAGCGTTTCTCAAAACCCCTGAGGGCTCTCTCTTTATCTGTTTTATCTCCTCTTAATATGGCCATCATTAGCATAAGGTCATTATATTCCCAACATTGTCAGGAGGAGAATCTGCGCTCCTGCGTTTCTTAATTTGGCTGATAAATTTTGGAATCGTCCAGAAGTGTAATCTGATGAAAACGCTCGGGCCGCTTTTTGAAGTCCGTGAAAATGAGGAATCGATTACGGCGCTCGCGCCCATTTATTTCTGCGTTGTTGGAGAAGCGCGGCCGTCCGCCTCGTTTTTAACTGTGTCAGTGCTCTGTGATTAATTAGCCACGGTGCACACACACACACACACACACACACACACACACACACACCAGAAAGCCTCCAAACACCCTCCAGCTTGTTAGCACGACCTGCCAACTGCAGTTAATGTTTCCACCTGTTCGTTTCAGGACAAAAACGCCCCCCCCCACCCCTCATCTGTGTGATGTTCATCATGGCAGCTCACATAGGGCGATCATTTCCCCAGCCCCTCCGAATCACTCAGTAATAAGCTTTTTTTTTTTGTCGACTTGGCCTCTGAAAACACTGGCTGTTTTTAGAGTCTGAATACAGAGTCTGTGAAATCGAGGATCTGCTCTGTTTTTCTACCTCGCTGTTACTCATGCGTTCCAGGGACTTATCAAAATGAAATTAATACGTATTTTTATTCCACCTGCATCAACCCGTGACTCACAATGGCTGCCTTTTCCCCTTTTGTTTTTTGGCATGCTTCCTCACCTCATTGAGCCCAGACTTTGTTTTATGTCACCACGAGATCACAGCTGAAGCTGCTGACGTCTCGCCGCCAACGCCACGGCTCAATCATTGAGAAATGCGAACGGGAGCCTCTGCGAATAAAATCCACGAGCTAACGTGTCGGTTGTATGTAACTGGCTACAGCGTCATGCATTTACAACTTCTCTACATCTTTTTGAGATGCATCTAAAATGAGCCTTGGACTACGTTTTGGATTTAAGTCCATGTCGAGTGCTTCCTTTGATCCGTTTACAGTTTTTTTTTATTTGCCTTGTCAGCTTTCTTGCCTCAGCGTATATGAGCATCAAGTTTTTCCTCTCCGCCGTCGCCAAGTGTTTCCTCATGGTGGGAACTGTTGTGCTTCTCTCTCTCGTACGGCGAGCTCTCGACCTTACTCTCGTGCAGCGCTGTGAAGTGAGTTGTAATGAACTGGACGCTTTCTTCAGTTTCACTTTCACCCACAGGGTCAAAGTTGAAGGTCAGGTGGCCCGTGGTTTTCTGCTGAACTTGAGAGCTTGTGTCATTCCTCTAACTTTTCCCACTTCATTTGAATTTTTCTGATTCTGTGCCACTTGGCTGTTTAGCTTCTGATGTCTCAGCGTGGAGCAGCCCGTGCATCACGCCTCTGATAACATCCACATTTCTTATTTCTTCTTGTGCCTCCAGTGAAATTGTGCATCCAAAACAATATTTTACAGAAGAAAAGCTCTTCTGTTATTTGTGCTGCGTCAAACTTATGTCTGTTTTGCTCCCTGGAGGAAAATAAAGAATTTCCTGTGAGGTCATATCTGGTCCACTATTTTTGTCATCCTTCCTCTTTCCTGTTTTTTTTTTTTTTTTGTAGTTGAGTATTGTTGGTACAACACAAAAATTGTCCTACACAGCAACAGGTGCTGTCAGAGGTTCAGAGAGGCTGACCTGTAATTGACTGTGAGCCTCTTATTAGTTTTGGCTCGGCCGTTAATGGGCGACCCCCCCAACACTCACACACACACACACACACACACACACACACTGCAATGAAGGAAGATTAATCCTGGAAATTGACAATGGGATTACAGTGCTAAAGAGCATCGCCATCACTATTCCACTTCCTGCCCCCTCCGTGTCATCTGAACTGTTTCAAATCCTTTCAAAGGCCGGGCTCTGTTGTGGCGGGGGCCCCCCCGCCGGGCTCGTCCTCTGAACTCTACGCTGACGGCTAACTCGAGCGGACGGGTTAACTTGGGCAAAAATTAAAGTCTGCACTACTGGAACCTATAAACGACGCGTTTCAGAGCGCTTTCTTCTTCTTCTTGTCCTAATTGGTGATTGTGGGTCTGAAAGAAAAAGGAGAGGATGACTCATACCTGAATTATTCACATGCGCCAGGCTCTGTGTGTGTCTGTGTTTGTGTGTGTGTGTGCGTTACTTCGCCGTGACACCAAGCAGCCTGAACCGAAGAGGAAGCTGTGCAGACCTGTGGGTTACCACACCACCTGGTTATTACGCTCTGATTTTTAACACAAGTTAGAAAGAAAAGTAAGTCTGGGGATCATTTTGTGTATGTTTTCCTCTCATTGTCAACAGATCTCAGGAGACCAGAGACCAAAACAAACAAGCGCTGCTCCTACTAACAAGTACTGTCTGTGTATCCGAAGCCTGTTGTGTCTTATTGGGCACAGAGCTCCATTGTTGTCGAGTAAAAACTGTTAAAGACAACGAGACGCCCATTGTGATGAACTAAAGACGTCAGTGATGAGTCAGCTGATTTACTATTACATTTCTCGTCAATTCAAAATGCATTAGCTGACGTTGCAGAAGATGAGGGCACGTGTTGTGAGTGTCATGTGTGTTTGTTGTTGCTGTAGTACCGGGCTGCACCACTAGGTGCTGTCTCTTACTATGGTGTGTGTTTGTTTACCTGTGAATTCATTACTCATTGATTATTATTCTTTCCTTTTGAACTTTGAATTCATTTATTAAAGTTAGTTAAGGTTTTATTTAAAATACATTTTAATACAATAAACAAATTAATGGGATGAAGTGACATACGTTTGCCGACCACATGCTTCATGTTTAACCCATCATGTTGCTGGTTATTTACAGTTGACAGTCACAGCCGTTGCCGTGAAGGAAAAGTGAGTCATTTTTTCTCTGCGAGGCATTGTTTGCCTCACAACTCTGGTTTTCGTGCGGTGAAATATTATTATGGAAAAAGACAGCTGCATTTCATGAATTGTTAACGATTGTGTGTGATGTGTATGAAGATAGTCCCAGAGTGGTTTGCTTCAAACCTACAGGGCTCAGTGGTGTTTTAGGAAGTCATAAAGCCTTTAAAAAAATATAATAATAATAATGAAACTATGTATTTTTTGACCCAAGATTTGTGTTTTCACCAGTAACCAATGGGCTTCTGGCTGAGTGCCGAAGTCAGAAAGAATTGAGGGACATGTTGTTGGTTTTGGTCTCTTTATGAGATTTGTTGTCAATAATGAAAATATTCAATATTGCCAGACTTATCCTTCCACATCTCATGAGTCAAAAGTAGTTAAACTTGCAATAACTGATGTTTTTTTTTGGTTGGGGGCGGGAGTGGGGGTGGGGGGGGGGACTTGTAGGCCAGTGGAAACAATTTGTGAACACAGCATGGACATATCATCACATTTAAGGCTGCCTGGTATAGCATGCTGATGAATGTCAGTTAAATATTCTCTCTGTTTTCACTCTTGGCCAACTCCTGAGGGAAATCTCTGGCTCCTCAGCTGCTCAACGCTCAGCTCTGTTCACCAGCAAGAGACTGTGTCTTCGCTGCTCGGTGCTGAGCAGGTTGTCTATATTTTACATTTTTTAAAATTTTTCTTAAATGCTGAAAGCTGCTGTAGATGAGTGAGCTATGTGAAGGAGAAGAGGCCCGTGAAGCTGAGCCGCAGAGTCGGGTGATAACTCTGACTCTCAGCTCGTCACTATGAGCGAACGCTTCCACGTTGTCACTCACACTTTGAGGCCTTCGCTCCAAAAACGGCAGCAGATGCATGTTGCCTCGCTCGCTGATGACTACATCCTTCTGAAATGTTGTGAGTCTCTGCCTCAAGATAACTTGAACCGAGAGTTTCACTTCAATTTTTTATTTTTTTTAAGTACGTGCCCCAATTTTTTAAAAACTTGGATGGCCTGCCACGCTTTGTAAATTAGCTGATGTAATGCAGACAATGCTGTGAGACAAAAATAGTCCAGAGTTTTAGTCGGATTTCACAGAAGTAGTTTCATGATATGTAAATGAACGACCCTGGTGTAAGAAACGCGATCCGCAGGCACGAAGCGCTGCTTTGGGTCATCATTTATTTTAGAATTAAGGGCAACTCGAGTTTTATTTATGCCCATATCAACATTCTGAATACATAATAAACATGGTCTGTGATAAATTTAATTTCAAATCATAACGAGCCATGATTTGCCACAGTCTTAGCTCTGCATCTGAAACAGATGTTGCTCTAACTCGATCCTGGAACAGTAGATCCTGCAGGACCGGGACCCCCCCACCCCCCGAGGACGGTTTTCTGTGTCTTTTCACGTTGGAAAACATAAAATTAAGACATTACCCAAGGAATATACTCTCGGGGCTGCTCTCATGCTGTGTAATTTTTCATCCGTGCTCTCCGCTCACACGGGAATCTCATGACATCATACGACGGGGCTGGGATTCGTGCCGCGGGTCCTTCGGTCGCGTTTGCTACCGCAGCAGACGCATACCGTCTCGCGTGTCTCCTTTTACAGTATATCAGCCTTGAGCGCGGGGTGGGGGGGGGGGGCTGCAGAGAAAATTGTTCGCATAGCACACGTGTGTCATCCCTCGCTGGCACTTTTGTTTTTCAATACCTCTCTTATACTTTTCTACAGCTGATCGCTGACTGGATTGTGTTGCTGCTGGGCGTCCGTAATGCCAGCGAGCAGTACAAAGAAGTCTGTGCTTACCATTTTAAATTAGCTTCAGCTCTGCAACAAAGATTATACATCGTTTGGGGTGGGGGGGTGACGTGAAGAACGTAGGCTCTCTTCTTCGTCAGCGGTAGGATTACAGAATGTGACAGCAGCACATTTTTATCATGTGAAAGTAATACTGAGACTAGTGCAAGTGAAACAAATCTGGTTAACCTTCGAGTAAATCTCAGGGTCGGCATGCCTTACAGTGCGTTTCCTATACAAAGCCAGACAGCTGGCCGTCAGTATGAAATCCTCCAGTCTTCCTTACCGGAGGGGGAAACTTTCTGAAATTCAGCACTAAACAGTCTCTGATGACTCGATGACAGGTCCATATATCGCGGCGTTTGCAGCAAAACCAAATGTGTGTTCGGCGAAGACGTATTGACCCAGGAGGTCTCAATCATGGTGAAAAACTGGTTCCTTTATGTCTGCGCTACAGCGCTCCCCCCGCCGCCTTCATTTGAACATTCCTGACGCTTGAAACGTGGGCAGGTCTGAAGAGTTTGCCTCCGAGAGCCGCTCAGGACTTTGTATTATGTGCACAGCTCAGCTGAAACCGTATCGCCGGGCCCGTAACAGCACAATTCATTTCAGTGGAATTTACTGTGATCAGTAGATTCTCGTGTTTTCATCCATGTGGTTTTGCGCGAAGCTTCCAGCGTGTCTGCAGACAGTGTTTTGTGAGGACAAGCAAATGAATTTCTGGTATGAATGAGTATTAAGGCCTCTTTTACGAGCTGCAGCCTCAGCTCTTCGTAGCAGTTGCAGGTTGCGTTCGAGGTTTGAGGCGCTTCCTGAATACCACAGTCTCCCAAATCCCAAGAAGTCCGTGTCTTTTTGTGCAGTCTCTGTTGTCTTGCTGGGATGAATTTTGCATGGGAAGTGATAGGAGATGATGAGCTAAGAATGGAAAAACAGGAAGCTTGGGAGAGAAGTTTATTATTCGTTGGGATCCCCATTAGACGTTGCCCCAGACTTTAATTGTCGGATAAGCGCTCTGTTTGAAGCAGCCTGTGTTTGGGTGCAGAGAACTTGGTGATGTTTGCTGTCATTGCAACCTCAAATGTACGAGCCGTTGTGTAGATTTGTTTTAGCAACCCGGCTGCAAATGTTTTTGTAAGGGAATTTAAAAAATGTTTCTAATGTGGCGCCCAGTATTTAGTTTTTATTCTTTTTTTTTTCTTGTCTCAGCTCTGTTTCCTGTGTGGATCACGTGTGGATGCCACCCCAGTTAGGTTTATTATCTATGACGGCTGCCGCAGTAGAAAGTCATCAAAGACAAACATTGTTCCTTTCCACCAAGAAAACCATCAAAAGCGGTGTCCTGGTGGCCTGGCGGTTTCAAACAACCATAACGATCTGGGTTCAAGGCCTGCTCTCTCTTTCCATATTTCCTGTTGCTTTTTATTGTCACGTTTGTAATTAAACACAAAGAAAAGGAGGGAAAAAAAACTCAAAATGCTGAGCTGAGTTGCAGTAGGATGAAAGACATGGCTCACATCCAGGATATTTTCTTGCTCTTTGTTAAAAGGGGATACTTTGCTAATGTTGGCCACGAGCTTCACATCAACGCTTACACACAACAAATGTAAGTCGGTTTTATTTCTGTGGGCCACAGCCAAGTTCTACTTACAACTTCACCCACAAACACTATTAAAATCCTGTTTGATTGAAACTATCACAGGTGCTGTTGCTTGTTATATCTGAACATTCACTTTATTCACTGTATAATCACATAAAATAGAGAAAAGGAACAAATTCTCACATTTGAGAAGCTGAAAAAAGAAAATGCCGGTTTTCAAACCTGTGTTTCAGTCATTGTTGCTTCCCCAAGAGATTGAGGATGGACTTTTGACTGAGTAGATGCTATTATTCATAGCAGAGTATTATTATATGTTTATCTTTGAACATAAGTAGAGGGGATCGTGTAATTGTGTATTGACTTTCACGCTGATGGAAAACGGCCAGGACGTTTGGTAACGGCTGAGGCCTCATCTTAAAAAAGGCACGAGACTGCGACAAATCCATATTTATCCACGATAGTCCCGCTTCTCAGATCGGCAACATGACCTAACCCTTCTATTTTGAATCTGGGTCTATCCAGGCCACTTCCACTGTGAAATCAGAGAGGCACGTCTGCGAGATGTGTGTCAGTGAGCTATGCGCCCGGAGAGCCGGGCGTCATTTATCAGTCTCGGCCCGAGGGCCGCTGGGAGAACGAAACTCGACCGGACACCGGAGCCTAATCCGCACAGGTGTCTCTCTGCAGACCGCCAGCTGCTCCTGACATGCAACCCCTCCATTTAGTTTCTGCGGGTGTCATCTGGGGTAATACAAGTCAATTCATTGATTCAGTGTGTTGTTATAGCTCAGCAGTGCTGTTTGGAGTTTGGAAAAGTCTTTGGCGTGTCAAAATCAGACATGTGAAACTCCATTAGGCTGAACTGAAGACTGGAAAATACTTTGCAAATTCCAACGACACGCAAATATCTGCTTTATTTAACCTTTACTCACCAGGAAACCAGCCCCAGGGAAAATACATAACAATAATATGTCTATAAATATAATAATAAGTGTCCTGGTCATGACAGGCAGCAACAACACTGAGCTACAGACTAATATCAGGTTTAAACAACAGTAAAACAGGAAATAATGAGTAAAATTCATAATAATCAATAACCGTATGGAAAGAAAGTGAAAGTGAAACCAAAATGTGTCATTCGCCCCCTGGTGGCTGACTGCAGTAAAGGTCATAAACCTCTTTTAGAGATGATTAACGGATCAACAGCTTGTTAAAATATTGTTCATTAAAGTTTCTCTTGATTGACTTATTGATTAATTGACTAATTTAGTCGTTCGTTTTTAATTCAGCAATAATGGGCCACAATGGCGGGAAAAACCACTAGCTTTACTGTTTTAGGCTTTAAGGTAGTTTTTGTTTTTCTTTTTTCAAATCTGTCATTCAAACTCTTCACATAAAACCCCAAAACAACATCTTGGAGCCAAACATTCGACCGACTGTTCATCAACCATAAAATGCCCAATGTACAGTACGTGCTGAAACGTCTGACATGTGGCATACAAAAGCAAACATGTGCCTCTCAGCCTCTACGCCATGTTTCAGTTCAAAGCAAAGATTAATAACAGCAGGAATAACAAGGCCCTCCGCGAAACCACGGCGGCTCACGCTCGACCGACCCGGCACAGACCAAATTTAGTTCGGACGGCCTGAAAAACTCCCAGGAGCGCCGCCGTCCCGCCGCCGCGCAGCACAGTAGCCCTCTGTGGACTCCACCAGCCCCGTGTACAAAAAAAAGTCACGTGTCGTTAACATTTCAACAGGTTTGTTTTATGTCGCCTCGGGGACGGAGCTCGGGGGTGGTGGTGGTGGGGTCACATGTGCGTGCGTACGGTATATCTTCTGACCTGTCCTCCTCCGCGTTAAATCATGCGTCGTGTTTGCTTGTGGTTCCATTGAATATTTGTCGGGGGTGGCCGCATCCGGCGGGATGGTGTTACGGTTAAAACGATGATGGAGTCCACCGTGAGAGCCCCCGGACCGCGGCGTGCGTCTGGAGCGAGCTCGGAGCACAGCCGCCGCTCCTTTAGTGCCGAAAGGAGCCGGCTGAGGTGGATTGGGCATCTGGTTAGGACACCTCCCTTTGGAGGTGCGCCGGGCACAGGCAGCTGGGAGGAGGCCCGTGGCTAAACCTGGAGCTCGCTGCAGGGATTATAACTCTCATCTCGTCTGGCAATCTGACAATCCACTTGGCCCTGTGAAACTGTGACGGACACTCTTTGCATGCATTTGACCATGTCAGAGGAATAATTGAGAAATGAATGGCCAGATGAAGAGGTGATGAAAATAATCGTTAGTTGCGATCTCATCTGAAAAGAAGCGGTTGTTTGCTTTCAGCGTCGCTCTCCTGATCCGTCCATTCAGATTAAAGCTGCAGCCAGCGGACTGTTAGCTTGGCTTATCCTAAATACGTGAAGCGGGAGAAGAACCGGCAGCCTGGGTTTTTGTGAGGGCTTCCAAGTCTGCACCTCAGCACTTCTGCAGCTCACCGACAACATTATATTAGATTTGGAGCTGCAGTTTCTACCTGAGTGCTGTTAAAGGAGTTTTATAGGTGCTGATGTGACATGAGAGAGAGGGGTCGCTTCATAAAGTGATGCTACTGTTATTTTAATGAGCCCTGAAAATGTTGGTCAAGGGTTCTCATGAACTTTATAGCAAATAGCTGATAATATAAGTCCCATACGTCGGGGTACAGATTATGAACCATGGCACCATCAGTGTGATGTCCTGATTCACGCGTGTTTATTGCATGCAAAGGAAAAGTTAAGCCACAACTTTAATTTTAGCAAATACACACTTAGTTCTCCCTCTCGCTTTGGTTTCACAGAGGTGGTTGGAAAGAGCCATTAACCGAATGTGTTTGAAGCACTTTGCGTGTGTGTGTGTGTGTGTGTGTGTGTGTGTGTGTGGGGGGTTAACTGCTCAGGTGCAATGAGAACCAGAAGTTTCAGGATGAGTCACTGGCCTCTCGTTAACACGTGGCCCTCGGTGGCCGTTTCTGGAGGGCTTTTGCATCCACCTGTCGACCCCGGCGCCGCTCCTCGCTTTATCCTCCCTCTGTCGCTCCCTCCCTCTCTCTCCCTCTCTCCCTCGGGAGTCGGCTCGCGGGCCACCAGGTGTTTCCTGTCGCATCTCCGCTGTTGGGCTCCAGTAAAGCCTCTGCCTCTTTCACTGCTGTCTTTTCCGGAGCCAGACAATATGTTTCTGACACAGTTCTCTGAGACCGAGCTGGCATGCCAAAGGATTTCACTATGTTTCATTGTGAGGGCCTCCTGATCGGGGATGGGGGGTGGATGGGGGTGGTGGAAGGGGGGGTTGGGGTTATCCAAGCCTGCAATATCGGGAGACTAGACCAGAGGAAATCCCTCGCGAGCATGAGCACACAACTCCCATTCAGTGGAGTGATTAGAAGCTTTATTTTTGCACAAGAAGGTGCCACACACACACTCTCTGTTGCTCACACACAGACACACACACACACACACACACACACACACACACACACACACACACAGACGGAGCCGGGTACGGCACGTGTGTCCATGTGGCATCGCACGCTGGCGTGCGTTCTGTGAATAATGACTTGACGGGATCACGGCTGCTTTGGCCTCAGATAAAAACCGTTTGCCTTCTGAGAGAGTGTATTTGGCTTTTCATTTAGCTAAGCCCACATAACTACCTGAGCAAGCCCCCCGACTCACCGCGGGCTTTGGCGACCTACAGCGCAGGGCTCACGCATGGCGGCACATCTAACCCCCCCAGTGTTGTTCCAGCGACGAAGACTATAAAAACAGGGTGAGAGAGACAGTTTTCCCGTCCAAAAATAATAATAATAATAATAATAATTAAAAAAAAAAAGACAAAGGTGGTTTTAGTTTGGCTCAAAGCCCTCACCTGCTGCCTCAGAAAACTGATTTAAATTTTATTCCTCAGAGATCTTGGTGACCTCCCCTCACCCCTAGCCCCCCCTCCCCTTTAATAGCAGTGGGACGACCCGCCCGCCATCAGTAGCCGAAGCCCATTCAAACGGACGGGACAGGAAGCCAGTGTCCTCACTGTCCGGTGCCAGCTGCTTCCATCTTAATCTGTCGGACCGCTCCTCTCAGCAAATTTAATTTGGGAGAGATAAACGATAATAATCTGCAGCTCTTCGGGCCGCAGCCGCCGAGGATCGAGCCTCTCACGGCGACAGGAAGTGAAGAAAACCAACGGCCCGAGGCTTCGTGGGAAAATGAAAGGTCTCCATATAAGTTTGTATAAACAGGAAATTGAACGTCTTTAGTCTTTTCCTTTTTCTGCCTCTCGCCTTACATACGGCGGCCGCACATAGGGTGAAATCAACCTGAGCTTCACCGACCTGCGTCCTGCTACAACAGAGCTGGAAACGACAGCGTAAACAGGAATCAGCGCGCTGCCCCTCGCGGCGCAAGTTTCGGCGCAACGGTGTCGGAAGAAATTGAGCCTCTCGTCTCTCGAGTCCGGTCATGAAACCCGAAGCATCTGGGAAAAACCTCCAGCGCCGTCGCTCTGTTTGGGATCATGGCGGTTTTGGTACCAAAGCTTGAAACGCCGTTGTCACAGACTGAGAACCCATTGATTTTACAGCCTTTTCTTTTCTTTTCTTATTTTTGGTTCCACTGCTGGATGTGACCTTACAGAGGTGCACAGTTTGGCCAAGTTTTTTTTTTCCCCTCCATGTTACCAACACAGTTTCAAGGCAGGAGATGGAATATTGTGAAGGAATAAAGCTTAATCCATTTTCCATAGCTGGAAGATTGACTGTATTGCTTTTTTGGCAAAAAAAAAGAACAAAAGAGCTTTCAACTGGTGGCGAAGATATCATTGTAGTGTCTCTGTTGTAGATTTGATATTAAAGTATGGTTAGCTGTGATTGCTTTAAAGTTGTGCGCCGGTCACATGCTGGGATTTAAAATATTCGTTATGAAAGTGAAGATGCAAAGTGAAATAAAAAGAATAATTCATGCTCATCTCTTCAGTGGAGAAAGTTATTAACACTGTTGTTGTCTGGTCTGTGATCCGGGCTAAACCATCCCATGAACTGCCATGAATCTTTCATCCACGATTTCCAGCCAGTTAATCCCACTTGCTTTTTTGCTGTAGCGCCACCTTGAGGTTAACACTTTGAGTCTTCATGTTGAGACGTTTGGTGCAGCTCTGAACGAGAGGGTTGTGTCTACCTTTCGACAGAGCTCCTGCAGCAGCAGCAGCAGGAGACTGATTGTTATAATTAAATGAGTAATTATCCATAATTATGTGCCTGTACTTGGATTAGTACAGACACACGGGGCGGCAGAGGGCAGTAATTATCATGACATTTGACATGCAGATTTAATTTTTTTTTTTTTTTTTTTTACACAGGATTTAATTAATGTAGAAGTGCAATTATGAGAACTCACTTGAGTCTCAGCTCCATGCAAATGCAGCTTCAGTGGGCACATTAACATGTGAGTCTGTGTCTGTCTTTAACTGTGTCATGTCTGCAGTGAGTCACTGTAACTCTTTTGGCATTTATTGTGTATTGTTGTAAAAATACAAATATGAAAACATCACGCAGATATGTAGGATCATATCTTTATTGGCCCGTCGGGACGCGTCGGGTATCTCGTCATCCCATTCGCTTCCAAAGCCTCGGAAGTCTGTAAAGTGCATCCACTCAACTTTACATTTGCTCAAATCCTTCAGGCGAATGCAAATGTTGCTTTAATCCACTTCAACCGTCCGTGTTTCAGGCCCTGCCTCTGCCGAGCCGCTCCGCGAAGCATGTGTTTTCAATCTATTTTGTATGATTTCTCTCTCGCTCTCCTTCCTTCCTCTGGTAAACGTCTAATTTCAACCACGGGAAAACAAGAGCGCCGTAAGTTGCTTTTGTGCCGCTTCTCATTGCGCCACGTACGGTCGTGTGCGTGGACTCTCCCTGACAAAGACCCAAACAGACAGCGTGTATGAGTTTCCGAAGATTGCCGTTGTCTCAAGTGACCGTACCTCGTGCCAATTATGCAAAAACTGTAAACACAACCAGTAGGATAATGATAATAGGAAAAATATGCCCCGGCTCTCTCTGGAATAACAAACATCTTTCAGCCCAAGAATACGAACCTCAAACTGCGTCAATATTAAACATCAGGACAAGCTTATGTAAACTTCCTCAAAGTCCTACCTGTTGTCACATAGTGTTTGCGAACGAGCAAAGACAGAAGAAATGCATTGAAATGAACCAATTAGACGACAAAAGGAAAAAAATGGATTGCAGTGGGTCTCGGGGGTGGGGCGAGGGGGCCTTGCTGCTCACATCCTATCATTTGTCTTTGTAATGAATCGTTGGAGAAAAAGTTGAAAAACAAGCGCTTGTAACACGGGCATTAGTCATCATCGAGAGAGGCGTAACTTTCACACAAGGACAAAATTATACCCCTCTTTTCGCGTGAGCTTCGCTCAAACAAGGCACTAAATCATTTAACACTTTCCTCAGATGTTCCTCCAAGAAACCAAGGAAACGTAAGTGATAAAAAAAAAAGGTAGTTCAAGAGCTATTAGGATGCAGGGGGGGAAAAATAAAAATATGACAGACATGTGCTATTAATAAGCAACATGTGCGACGTCAAGAAGACGTTGCTGCACAAGTCTTATGTGGGAGGGTTGGCGGCACCGGAGGGTTCGGCCAAACTTTGCCCGGCACTTCGGACCGGGCCAAAACCAGCGCCGGTCTGCTGCTGAGGAGTCACTCAGCACGGGAACAGCTGCTCGCTGATCCCATTCTAAACAGACATGAGGGCTTGATAAACTCCTGTTCATGCCAGAATCAGGTTTCAGCCCATCACCGTTTGTAATGAACCACATTAAGTGTGTCCTCGATCGCCGTATGAAGTCACTGAGTGGGTGAATATGAAAACCAAGTTGTTTGAAGATGGCAGCTCGTGGAGAGGAAATGACATTCCACACCTCGATGTGCAGATCCTGGGTCCGATCCGAGTCTGCTCCCAGTTCCAAGGCAGTCGGGACAAAAGCGAGAGTCAACTACAAGCGTGGTCCAAAAGAGAAAAAATGGTGTGGATGATCCAGCCACGGAGTTGAACCAGGCTATAAATAAAATAAAATAGATGTTGTCATCAAGACTGTGTACTTTTCAAACTGGACTTCCTTATCTGTACACACCCACTGAAACGCAGCCCTGTTGCTTTTTCAGTTTTTTTTTTATGCACAGTGTAATATTTAGTCTGAATGTCCCTTAAGGAGGTTCGGTTACTTGAGAAATAACGAGCTGCTTAAACTCAGATGTCAGTTTATTAGGCACACCTAGCTCAAGCTAATGCAGTCCTGCAATAAATCGTCCTTCGTGAAAGTTCTAACGGTCACTTTTTATTGAAAGTGTGTTGCAGACGCGTCGATTCGACCGTGTGAGAGTTTGCTGGAAGATGTGGTTTGTGATGCTGTTGAGCTGGACTCCATTTTTTTTAGGCCCAGATTTACCAAGCATACCAGGGCACTGCATGTGCCCCCCCACCGTATCTCATCTGTGGACAGTTACTGATAAAAACCCAGGTATTTTCATAGCTGTACCAACGTTAGCATTTATATGAGTCTTTTTTTTGGAGCAAGGAAATGTTCCCTTTGAGTGCCTCTGAGAATACTATAAAACCAGTCTTATGAAATTCCCCTGTCTCAAAAACCCACTTGACATTATCTAGATTTACTGTTAACATCTGGTACTTTTATCCCGAGCATAATACCTTCATGTCAGAGATAGGAGCATTTTGTCTCTTTGTGATGGTTTGCCATGAATTCTTCCTACAGCAGACACCAGAAGCACATATATGATCCTCCTCCGAATGTACACATATAAATAAAAAGACGCCCACGGCCGCACCTGTTCTGTAAAAAAGATGGACCGGCTATCGCACACGTGTGTTCGCCCGCTGCAACACGCCGTAGTTTTCATTTCATGTCTGAAACGGGACAAGTTTGGCTCGAAGACAGATGGGAAAGAGCAAAGCTTGGGGAAAAAAAAAAATCAGATGCCAGCTGGGATAATTTGATTCTGGATCGCTGTTAAAGAAGCCCGTTGCATCCTGGCACCAAAAAAAAAAAAAAAAAAAAATCTCACCAGGATCTCGACGCGATCTGTTTCCTATCAGCGTTTGATTGAACGCGATGGCTCCTCTTGGCATGATGGCGAATCCAGGGTTCTCGAGTGACGCTGAAGCGGCGGCAGCGACAGATCTCAGTCTCGCTGTGAGACGCAAACATGCAGAGCAGACCGGAGGGAGGGTTCATGTCTTTGAAAGAGCAAATGGGTGCAAGTTTGTGGCCAGCGTTGCAGAGGGCGTTCATGCGTGTCGGCACAGATAGCGTGACAGTCGCAGCGCCGGGTGCTTTCTGTATTTGATGGGGTTTTTTTTTTTTTGCAGTTAGACCACAATAACTACCCAAAATGGGATAATAGGGCATATTTCACTTTTAGATTGGAAGAGCTGTAGAATTTCCAAAATGTTTATTCCATAATTAGAAAAAAAACAAAAAAAAAAACCTTCATGAAACAATTAAAATATTTCATGAAGTTTTCCACAAGACAGAACAAGAAGCAGGCAAAAAAAAAGAGGTGAGTTGGACAGAAAATGATGCGATAAGAAAAAAACAGAAACCGCTGTAGTGTAAAAAGTTGTATAGAACTTTACCATGCGAGCTGCCAGCTTATGCAGCTGCGTTTTAAATTCACACGAAAGCAAGTTGCGAGGACTTGGACCGAAGATTGCTCCGACGAAGCCGTTTGGTGTCCAACAGGAGAGGAATGCGGTTGCACCGGCTGGCTGTGGACCAGCTGTGGGTGTCTCTCAGCATGGTGAAGCAGAATTTCCCAACAACAAAAAAAAAAGTGCGTGCATTCTCAGCAAATCCACCGTTGTATGAGTGAAATACGGCCAGAGGAAGAGAGCAATAGCATGGTACACGCTCGTAAATCAAAAAGCTTCACGCGGACTCGAGGTTTGCCCTTTAATATGACGTGCTGCGGAGCTTCACGGCCCGCGGAGGGCTCACCAAACTGAGTAAACTAACATCTGAGTGCACAGGGATATTCCAATCAAAACTAAGAGCGGGGTATTTAGTGCAAAGTATGCATGGCATACCCTATAATCCTCCCTGTAACTAGTTAAGCCCAAACACTACACGACTCCTTGTTAGAGACTCGCATTTTAATCCCTCTTCTCATGCTGTTTTTCAATATGCCATGATTGTTGGCTTTGCTTTGCGCTGCAGCAGATAAAGCGATAAATGGCGTTGGAGAGGACCAAAGCGCACAGTCCTCCCGAAACGCCCCCGAACGGTTTACTCTGGCGTCCGATCTCCTGTTCTCACTCGGTTTTAAAACTACCGTGCGGCGGACAGCGCGGCGCTGTCAGTTCCCCTCATCTCTGCGAGGGAGCCGAGCGCTGGCCGTCGGACAATCCCCCCCAGTCCGACGTCCAAACATCCAAATCAACCTGTCCCAGGTGCTTCGTCCGCTTCCTTCCTCTGAGTGGCCCACATCCTCTCGCCCCGGCGATCCCTCGCTCGGCTCGGAAACAAACGTCTCTACCAGACGCCGAGATATACCCCGGCTTGTTTGTGCAGATCTCATCCTCGACAAGCGCCGAGAGCACAGACGGCAGGGGAAACTTATCACATGTGCAAAATGAGTCGGAATTCTTGCCCCTCGCGTTCGGCAGCCAGTTTTATTAAACGCGCCCTCCAAAAAAGTGTGATCCAGCGTGAAAAAAAAAAATCCTGCAGCTACCACATGCGGTGGCTTAACTCCAAGGCAAACACTCCCACCGGTGTGTACACCAAGACAGATGACTATAGGACTGGAGGCCTGGCTAGCACAGCATAGCCCTATTCAGTATTTATTTTCACAGTTCAAAGCACTGGCAGCGGCCCACTTAGTGTCTGCAGTCCAGTCCAATGCACCCCTGATTGCCACAGTGAGGCTTCGCAGCCCACAAAGTCGTACACTGCAGCTCGTGCCAGCTCCTAACTCCACATCTGCAGCACCCCAACAAACGGCAAGGCTGCATCCAGGAGAGGGGGGGCGGTGGTGGAGGGTAGGCTTAAGGGTGGTGGTGGTGGGGGGGTAAAGGGATTCCTCTGAAACCACACTTTGCTGTGGGTTGAACGGCTGCTTTGTGCAGCTTGGCGTGATCACACAGCCCACATTAAAGGACAAGGTCTGTTATTCACCAGAGCAACGATAAGTAATGTCTCGCAGGCCGCCGAGCCCAGAGCTGAACTTTGTGCCCTTGGCTGTGAAGTTTATCACTGCACTGAGTGAGGGTGGGGGGTGGGGTGGGGGTCGTCGTCTGCACCCACCCACCGACTCTGCGTAACCCCACGTGACACCCGAGCTACCGTATGGAATCGAGGGGGGTTATCTGAGGATGCAGATGTGACGGGATGTGTTTAGCGTCTGGGAATTCCTTGTTAAATGATGAGGAAAATGTTGTGGAAAACTTTGTTAAAAAAAAAAAAGTGATCGCTGGAGAGAGGCTGCAGAACAAGCTCTGCTCAGTGTTTTGTCTGTGTGTGTGTGTGTGTGTGTGTGTGTGTGTGTGAGATCAGAAATCTAGGTCATTTAACTTCACCACGATGGAGTTTTGCTTCCCGCCGTGCACACGCAGCAGCTTGGTTGTGTTTGCGTTCACAGCTCGGTGCGTGACCAGAAAGTTGCCGTGTTGCATGATCGCTATCAGGTTCAATAACACTCTACATGTGAGTTTAAGTGTCAGTGTCACACTGTGTGAGGGGCAGCTGCTTTGTTTTGGAAAGATGGCGGTCATTATTCAGAGAAGCCTGAGAAACCGGTTGGGGGGTTTGGCTTGGCTATTTATTGCCCCGTTAATGAACGATTGAGAGAAATCAACTTCAAGTTCCATCGAAGGCAATAAACAAAATAGAAAAACATACTAGAAACACACTTCAGGCACACGCGCGCCAAAAATATCTTATGCTTGGATGGCAGCTACTTGAGTTGCATCCAGCACGTTAATTTAGGAAGGTTTCTTTTTTTTTTCTTCTCTTTTCAGCTAAATTAACCCAAATTATTGTATCGGCTTCCAAACCGATTTTATACATTTGGTATTTTCTGACCAAACATCGTGTTCATGTGCTCGGCTGACTTGACCCCAGAGAGCCCTTCAGCAGTGTGTAATGGGCGGGAGACTAAATCAAGGTTGGCCAATACATACATACATGTGTTTTACTGCCTGGCTTCTCCTGGTGACCCCCCCTGGCCTGGACCCTGTCAGATGCAGTCGTTTGCTCGTCTCCTCCGTGTGAACCCGGGGCCGCTACTCACAACAAGCTCATCGTGAAGACTGTGCTGCAACCCCCTCTGTGCTTGTTAGTCTGGGCGGCCAGGACCGGTGGTTTTCTCACTCCTGTCGCAGCTCCGGGTTTCAGGATGTGTCCCGGACGTGTACAGACGAGAGGTGGTAAATTTATTGACTACTAGTAAAACACAGATTCTGAATTTTTTTCCCTCCTCCCGCTCCAAGTCTGTGATATAATTACTGCGCACCGTATGGATGCTGAGACGTTGGAAAGCCGAAAGCTCCAGGGGAAACTGTTTGGATTGTGGCTGAACTACAGTTTCCAAGGATCAATAGTTAATAATCACGATGGGATGGTTCACATTTTTCTCTTTCGTCTGAGGCGAATACTGTCGCCATTCATCATGTCAACGAGATGTCATGTGTTTTCTTGATTTCACCGTCTCCTTTTCTACCACAAGTTACCACTTATGGCCCTTCTTACTCACACATGCAGCCCCTTCTCACTGTCAGGAAATTTTATTATTTTTTTGAACATAAGGGAAACCTCTGTGACGACATTCTGTTCAAAGCCTCAGAGACAATTTGTCTAATTACAGACAATCGTCCTTCACGCAAATCAAACGACGTAAACATCGATGAGCAAAGGGAGGAAGAGTCCCGTTTTCACAAGACGAATTGGTGTGGGTGGGTGGTGGAGGGCGTTTGGTGGGGGCGCTGGCGGGATGATTAAGGACCCAGTCCGCCGTGTCCGCCCACTTCTGTTTTGTTTGTTTGAGAGAAGCGCCGTGCCAAGAGACAGAAATCTCCAGGATTAGACGGTAATAAATTGATGATGAAATAATCCAGTTTGTGCAATCCCGTTTCAGGAGACGGGAAGTCGAGTTTCCCAGCAGTGTGTGTCAAACAAAAACACAATGGTTTATAGGCATGACGACTGAGCCTTGTTGAGGCCCCCCCACCCCACCCAACCAATAACAAAATGCAGGCGTGCTGTCCTTGTTCTGTTTTGCTGTAGTCGCTGCTCTTTGTTTGGGACGTATGCTTTAACGGGGTGTGCTGCTTATTCTTCAGCGCAACACAAACCAGATCGAGACGGGGCCGTTACTGCGTGGGTGTTGAAAACGGCTTTTATCTAAACAAATACAGATTGAATGTTGATACAGCCGTGTGCGTTCTGTTGTGTGGATGGCAGCCGCTCTGTGCTGAAGCCAGGAGATGAGATGGCAGCTTGCGCACGTCGCTTTCCTCCCCGGCGCTCAACAACGAGAATGAGAAGGTAGTGTAGGACTCGTCCTCTGGGCTGGACCATGAGGACCTGCATCAAGTTTCATGGCAGCCCGTCCAGTAGATGTTGACATGCATGTATTTCAATCTGGACCAAGATTGATGCCAACGTTGCCATGCTGCTGAATTGCACAGCCTCTAATCACATTTGGAAGATGCATGATGACTAATGATGATAACTCAAACCTTTTTTTTTTTTTTTTTTACATCATTACATTAATTCCCACCTACATATTTACTCTATTTTGATTCTTTGTGCTCCAATTTCACGTTTTGTCGCGGCCCCTGTGTAGCTCCCAAACATGGCTACCCACCGTGGCACTTTCACCTCTCTTCAACCTGTAAGCTTTAAGTACCCAATATGTTGCACGTAGCGACGGGGAAAGCGTGTAATCCCAGATCGCAGCCTATCAGCCCGGGGCCGCCTCAGGCAAACAACAGGAAGTGGTTTGATCCAGACGGGAGATTTTAACAAACTGCTATGTCAGACTGGCCTATAAAAGCCGTGTTATAGGTCCACACTGAGTGACAGCTGTGCAGAATGCATGTAATTTTGCATGAAGCCACCAGGCCACCCACAGCAAAAATATATGGCATCCAGATCGAGAGCCTGTTCCTTGCTCCTCTTAACAAAGCCCATCTTTGTCAGGGAAAGTTGGTGTTTGGAGCTTTAGTTACAGAGATCAGATAGCGGGTGTTATCAAACGCCATGTGGTTTGATTCGCAGAAGTTCATAAAAGTCCATCGCTGGAGCGAGTCTCTGAGCTAATTACCAACAGTCAAGCACGCTGCCGCTGTAAGGCTTTGTAATGCACACCACGGGGACGCTTTCTGGAAATGTGGCTGTCGGATGTTTGCATGTTTGGAGCAGTTTAACGTGGAACTGTTCTCTCCAGCCTGATGAGGACAGAATCGCTCGCTGAGCACAAGTCTTTTGTTTGTTTGGAAACCGCTGCTGGGCGTGCGTTGGATTCGGCGCTCGGCTTTGCTCTCTGGAGACAGAATTCACGAGGGTCGCGAACCGAAGCTGTCGAGTTGAAAGATGCTAAAGCACATCACACATTACATCAAGTGTTAATGTAAAAATATGGAGTTGAGCAACTTTCGGTGAAAGTACAGATCTGTTTTAGTTACGGTGCAAGTTCGGGTGTCAAGTTTGAGAGGAGTTGAAACGAACCTTTCTCTGCTACACAAAAATTGATCACCATTTAAAAGACATTACAATCAGTGCCCCCGCCGCACCCCAAACATCATGCTTATTGGTTTTGGCTCTTGGTCTTCAACATCCATAATACACAGTATATTCTATTTTTTTCTATATTTAGACAGATTATGGTCTGTGAAAAGACTTCAGCATGGCTCCAGCCTCCATAGTCATAACAGAAATGCATGACATCAGAAATCATAAAGCCTGACTCATACTTTGCTTATATTACCGTCGTAAAGCCGACTCCCAAATGTGCCTTATCCCCGCAGACTTTTCCTCGAGCTTCTCGAAACGTCCACCCCCAAAGTGTGACGGTAAAAATTTGGCAGCGGAAAGAACCGAACTCCTCTCAGGCCGCAGCCTTTCGTGGGGATTGTTATGATGTGTAAGTTGGTTGAATTTATCTACATGTGTCCTCAATGTTTGCTGCCATAAATATAAAGGGGGGGGGGCAGAGCTGCCCCCTTTTGCACCGCAATTCATCATTCCCAACATCGGGTCTGTATTTATGACACCACACTGGAAGCATGGCGCTCGTCCAGAGCGATGATCTAATGACGCTGAACCCGCAGCGATTGGTTCACTTGAGTGGGTGATGACAAAACCTGCCACGCACCGTGCTATCATCTAATTACGGATACGCGCATCATTCAATAAGTCATGCGGCGGGGAACAATGGGGAAGTTCTGATCCAAAATGAGACGTACTGAAAGCTTCTTGTAAATGGATCATAAACGGGCGAATCATGATTACAAGTCATAATACTTTGACGGGCCCTACAATTATCTGAGTGTTAGTTTTTGTGTTTATGCCAGGGATTATAACATCCTTAAACTCAAAGCTACACAAATGAATTGCCATAAATCAAACGACTGGAATATGAGAAGCTTAGCTTGTAATCACGAAGCTGCAAAGAATCATAACACCCCACCCCCCTCACCACCAGAGGCTTTTAGCTTCTTTCAGCTCATTGTTTTGGTCCCACAAACCCATTCGTCGTCAGATCCTCTTTCTGTGTTGGAACAACAACATTTATCTGAAGCTGAACCGCTGCATGTAATCTGCTTAATACCATGGCTGTCAAATAAATGTAGAAGTCAGAAGTTGCACATTACTGCAGTACTCCCTTGTACTTGAATAAATGTGTCACATTTACTTTAGGCCTTGGAACAAAACCACTTCAGGTTCCTCCTTGTTGACGAGCAGTCGACACCCTCGGTCAGAGCGTCGCCCTCTCCGTAACCTCGTGAAAACCGAGTGAGCTTTTCACATCAGCTCCTCTCCCACATCTAATGAGCCCGATTTCCAAATATGCGCTCCCTGGTGAGGAAATGAAGCTGGCGTCTCCGCCGCAAACGAGCCCTCGTCGCTGTAAAAACGCCGCGCCGCGTACGAGCGGCCACACCAGAGCGCCGTCGCGCCCACGCGCTCTTCCTCCATCATCGCGGCGTGGCTGTTGCGCTTCCTCTCCCGGTGCCTTGTGGGTACATCTGGATAACCCGTATAATATGACCTTCACATGTTGGGAGAAGTGTGGAAAACGTCGAGCGTTCCAGAGGAGGGGGGGTGGACGGGAAGTGTTGACAAGTTCAGTTCCAGGCAAAATGCGGATGAGTTATTATCGGGGCTGGTAATCTTTGGTCGCACTTCTCACAGTGGGATATTAAACCTCTCGTGGAATAAATGGAGACATTCAGAAAGACAATTTCCACCGTTCCTCTCCGCCATGGACGAGTGGACGCCGTCTGTTCACGGTCCACGTTTGTTTTACAGGAGCGACTGAGCGCGGCCCGCCGGCACGATCATCTATACTGTCGACTGACAGACGTGCGACTCTGTCTTTGTTTTATTCTTGGTTGTTTTCCACGTCAGGTTAGGTTCAGGCTGTTATTTCAACGCTTCGTGTTAGTTCCTCCGTGCTTGTGTTCACACATTGTTTTGCACTGTGGGCAGATATTTACAGCTCACTGTAAAATCACAGGCTACGTCCTGCGATTTTTACTTTTACCTCTTCGGAGAAAGTAGTTGTTTTGTTCTTTTCCCAGTAAAACCCGGCTGCACTTGCATATATCATTTGCATAATGACATGCTTCGACATATGGGAGCTACACAGCATGACCATGGTTTTCTATTGTTGGCCAGTGTGCACCAGTACTGGAGAAACTGGGAGGGCGAAGGTTCAGAGACAGTCTCTTTAGATGTCATTGACTTACAGTCCATCTTTAATCATACTTTTTATACCACGAGTGTTTGTTATTGAAAGCAGCTATTCAGTTCTGTTAATCGAGGCCAGTTGAAGATGAGGTAAGGTTGAGGTTCACTGTTTTTCCTCATTTTACTGTGAACTGTATTAACAAGGGGTCTTCACATCATCAGGCAGACAGCAATTTCATGTGTCAATCATAATTCAGTATATACATATGCAGATTTCCATGCCAATTCCACATGTAAATAAAAGCAAACTTCACCAGAAGGTCCATTTACTGGATGTTCTGGAGCTTTTGATTGTATCACCTGATCATCACTGACAGATGGTGATGAAGTTCCATTTCATTTCTGAATATTTAAGGATTTCTCCTCACTGGCTCAGTTCTCTTCTCCAAGGTCAAAGGACACCTTTGAACTCCAGCGCCTCCATAATTTATAATAAAAGTTGTGGTTAAGGATTATGAAGAGCCTTTTAAAAGCAGGTAAAGTGACCAGGGTAAAAGCTGGGAGGATAAAGTGACTGAAAAGCATTAACACCTGGGTCAGAGGAGGAGAAACAGGCAACCAGAGGAGGTGTAAACAGTTTTTTTTAAAACATGTGTTTCCAGAAACACTTGAATCCTCGGGGGGAGGGGGTGGGGTTGGGGGTTGGGGGGCTCTGTTCTCCGGATCCTCTGGGTCTGATCACCTTCAGCCACGACGTAATTACCGTGATGAAATGGTGATAATGAAGGAAAGCATTTGTCAAGTCTTTATTGAGTCACAGCACATCATAAAGAGGACTGAATTCAGCACAGTTCAGTCTCCAGGCAAGAACATCCAATAATGAGCATGGGGGTGGGGGGGTGGGGCAGGGGGGGGCGCTCGTCTCTAATAAATAACATCTGAGGATATCTGAAGGTTGTCTCTTATTTTCATGTTTCTTCTTTTTCTTCCTTGTCTATTTCTTTTCCAGCGAGGATAACTGGTACTCATAATGTCTTCCAGCTGCAGACCCCCCCCCCCCTCTCTTTCTTATCTTTGCATGAGGTGAAGTTTCCACTTTGCAGAAAAACTGTGCCCCACCGCCGCCGCTGTCCCCGCGCAGGCGCAGAGAGCGACGCCGGTCGGTTCTGCAGGAGCCGCCGTGCACATTAGAGAATCATTCGTCAGGCCCTGGTATCGCACAGCGACACAGCTTCTGATGCGCCTCCCATATTTTAAAGATAAAGATGAGTCTGCACGTCGCTCTCTCTCCTCTTTTACAAATAACCGCTCTGCTGACCGGGGATTTTGAGCGATGGCCCGCGCTGGAATGCTTACGACGGAGCCGTGTTGCATGAAGACGCGTTCCACCTGGTTTTGACATAGTGCAGTCCGCTGCAGCTAAAAACCACAATGCATTTCACAGGCCCGCCGCTGCAGGAACGCCGGGATGATGGAGGTGTTGATTCAGATCTGAGGGAGCTAGAGGGGATTCGGAGAGGATTCAGCAGACTGCAGTGGAAGAAAAGAAATGCCAGCACTGCTATGTGAAAGTCGTGCATTCAAAATCCCACGTCATTCAAAGAACATAAAGAGTTAGGAGTAGTACTCTGCCCTCAAACAATTATTGAAATGAAACTGAGATGAAAAGATTCAAAAGGAAATGTGTCTTTGGTCAAACTGCTAAGAGCTCAAAGGGAAAAAAGGAAGTTCCATCCATAATCTGTAAAGTAACTGTCATTGTCAGACTAATATAGTGGATTAAAATTTTCAGTATGTAGCTCTGAGGAGTCGTGGAGTTTAAATATACAGCACTTAGTCAAGATACTTCAGTAAAGTAAAGCTACCTCAGATCTGTATTCAAGTCTTTCCCGTTTTATTTCTCTCAGCTTCCAGAAACCGTCAGACTGGGTTGAACACATCATGTTCATCTTCATCTTTCAAACAGTCCTAACCAGCTCTGTGTTCAGCACAATCACGTCCAGTCCCTGATTTGTATGTTTTCACACGTCGTTTCCACCAGTCTCACATTGTCATTGTTATGACAATGGTCTCCTTCATCTCCTTTCATCGCTACTGAGCAGCTACAGTTTGTTTTTGCTGCGGAACCGGCATCTGTGGAATCGGCATCGGCGGCGATTCAGGTAGCAGACGTATTTACATTTGAGTCCCGTGATTTAAAGTCGGTGAGGGAACAAACTTCTACTGGGATGAGGTGGAAGAGTCTCTCAAGAGCAGACTTCACTTCTCTTTCTGCTCTTATCCGGAGAGGAAAAGAGACGTGAGGCCAAGGGAGAAAAATAAACTGTTCTGGTGAGGTAGTCTGTCCTCCTCCACTTTTAGGTTCTCGTCCAAACCACAGAGTTTGAGTAAAACTCCACCTCCAGTTTGTGTTTGCTTGTCGTGACGTTTGCCGTCTTTATTTTTCCATATACCGCTCCCTGTGCTGTAAACACATTGGCAGATCTTCAGAGTTCATTCACAAGGATAATATTTTCAGACACAAAGCTGCAAAAAAAAATTACTTGGTTTCAATTACAATTTTGTAAAACCTAATTTAAAAGTGTCGAGTTAAAACTGCCGCGTGTAATTATTCTGCAAAACTACTTCCTAGGAAGTTTAATTTCATTTGAGGAAAATAGTTGGTTGTACTCAGGAAGATTTTCTTTTTTTATAATTTGGAGTAGTTTTACCAATCAGCATAAATCTTATGCGGTTTACAAGTAATGCCGTTTTGAACATCCTCTAATTTGGTAAACTCGACTCCCCCACATCCAAGGAATGAAAATCCACGCACATCACTCACTGACAGACATTTTGCAAATAACTTTTGGGGCCTTATCCCTCCACTACTGAATACAGCTCGCAGGAGGGAAGGAAAGGATCGACGAGATTAAACCAGTATGGATTTTCAGTGTTAACAGTAGTCCAGCCAAAACGTGTGCAAAATAACCATGAATCACAACTGTTCTCGTACCAAGATGTGACCGCAGGAGCAAACTCTTTCCATGCTGGAGTGCATCATCGTCTTCAAGCACGAGTGCACCCATTCCCCGCCATGCACAGAAACACAAAGCAGAGCACCAGCCCTTCTCCCCTCCAAAATGAAAAGTAGCCCCTATATTTTTTTTTTTTTTGCATCCTGCCGAGTTGCAGACAGATGTTAATGCATGACGAACACGGCGGGCGGCTCAGACGCGGACCTGCCGGCGCGGCCCGTCCTCTTCTTGCGGAGGGTCCTCGCAGGAGATGTGTTGCAGCGCGCGGCGACACGGACCTCCGCCGGCGCTTGGAGCCGGCCCCGCAGCGCCAGATGTTGTATGAAATGATGGGGGCGGGAAGGAGCCGGGGGGTGGGGGTCGTGCAGCATTCGAGATACTGTGATGTGGGCGACGCGAGGAACACAGTCCCGCGTCTGTTTTGGCAAGCGGCGATGGTAATGGCTTTAAGGCATGACGGCAGAAAATTAAAACCAAGAGAGAGAGATAACTGTCACGACTTCGATTTTTTGACCTTTTTGATTCCCCTGCTTTGAAATATTGTTTCTGTCTGTTTGCAATAACTTCAATAAGGTGGAGATAATGGTTTGGTCCAAGCTGCCTGAATCCTAGGAATCAATCACCTCGCTGCTGCGATGGTATGACACATTTCTACCAGATACATTTGTGCAGCTGCTCTTGTTGGCAGTTGCCTTATTCCACCGTGTAAAGTATACAACGTCAGTGCTGGCAAGATACGCCAGGCAACTCCATCTTTCTGCTGCTGCTCTGCAATTTGTAGCAGCTTTGAGCCGACCCCAAAACAAACCTCAAGGACGCCCAGGTTGCCAGACGAAAGGTTATTCAGGTTAATCTCATTTTCAAACTACTTGTAGTCAAATGTTTGTACCTCCTGCTACCACAGGGATCTTTAATGAAAACTGAAGGATCTCTCGATTAAATGGTTTGTGTCAGGCGGATTGGAAATAAATGAATGTTTTCCGGAGGGGGGGGAAAGAAATCAGTGTCTCTTTTAACTGTCGTGCCTCTGGGATGACCGAATGTTTTCCAGCCTGGGTTTGTTTGTTTGCTAAATGCGTTGGGCTTGCAGCGATACATTCGCAATTTTGTTGAGAGATACTCGATACGAGTCAGATTCTTCTTGAGCGAATGTGCGTCGGTGAACCAAAGAGGCCGGTGCAATAATTGTTTCCACTAAAAAAAACCTCTGTTTCTACTTTTAAACATAATGTTCAGTATCAAATAGGTGAAGCGCCCACCCTTCGTGACCCCCTCCACACCCCCCACGCTCCCTTCGGACCAGACAAGGAGTATTTTTCAATAAACAGTTTAGAAAATGATTAGCTGATATGCGATACGTCTTAGTGGTTCTGAGGCCAAGATCTGAGAGGATTAGGCAGGAGGGAGACTTCAGTGCGGCAGGTTTATCTCTTGTATCATCTCGCGGGGTCATCGACGTGACGGCAAGCATCTTGAATTGGCCACAGATGTGTCTCCCCAAATGATAATCCCGTCACTGATGACCGGGGAAGGCTAAAGACCAGTTGATTAAACTGGGATCATGACGAGGTTTGAGGGCCCTGATAGGATTAAATGACTGTCAAAACTAATGAGAGCCAATGAGGTCGTTTCAGTGTGGTTGCTGAGGAAATCTGATTTGTTAATACTGTTCAGATGTACTTGTTTGAGATGAGGGATCGAGGTTATTGTCCCGAAATGCACTTCAACCCCACGTCGGTGATGCTGAAAAAACATTTCTGTCCCGGTCCGCCCTTCTGTCAACATCCGCCTAGACTGCAGGCTTCACGGTGTCCTGTAGGTTTGAAGACATGGTGGAGGGTGAATGTGAACTCCCATCTTCTTTCAGTTCTCATCCCCCCCCAAACTGATACTATCCTCTTCCTCAGCTCTCGGCTAATTTGTTTGTCTAAAGAGCTGTTTTCCTTTTTAAAGAGGCTGCATCTTGGGGCTAAAATAACTCACATACACCAACCACAAGCAGTGAAGCAGCAGATGTTGATGCAGTGAAGTGGCAAAAGTCCCATTTTACGCACACGTAGGTCGACTTTGGCTCCTTTAGTTCATTCCCCCGGTCGTGCTTTTGCTCCACCTTCCCTTTTCTGTGCTCCTTCTCACATTAAAGGGAAGCTCCGCCTCTTGCTTGTTACCAGGATCACATGAAAAGTAATGTAGGGGAAATTTCACAAAGTTTTTGGGTGGCTCTTGGTCTAACTTAAAGAGTTACATCTTGGGATGATCCAGATCAGTGTTAGAAGATTCTTGTGAGAAGTTCACATTTTGAGTCATGTCTCCATAAATGCATAAAGATAAGTAGAACATGAAGCGACCCAGCAGATGAATGGTTAACACATGGGTTTAATCTGCTGAGCAGCAGGTCCCTGGTTCGTCTCACAGTGGGGGGGGGCAGTATCTCAGTGTTGTCTGTAAAATATCACTCACCGATCCATGGCTGGGAGATATGTGTAAAAACATAATGATATTGCATAATATTGCTTTTGTGTTTGGGGAACAAGCTCCACCCAGCAGCCCCAGTGGAGTTGTAGTACCGGTTGTACTAGGCAGGTGCAGCTTTCCCATTCAAGTCAATGGGAAAGTGGTTTCAGACTTTTGGACACGACTGTATGTGACTGCTCACTGGTTAGACATATATATTTAAAATACCTCAGTTTTACTGCTTTGTGTTTTTTCTGCTGCTGTGGTTGAAACTTCAGTCAGAGCGTCTTGAAGGCAGAGCTGTTGACATACCTACATACCGCGTCGAGTCAAACGCCGTTTCACGGGAAAGAAAGATTTCAAAGTTTCGGGAATTTCTTCCAAATCAAATTCGATGAATGCCGCAGATACAACATAAAAGGTTTTAACATTTTGGAGTCGTTTTTCAAAGCGGAGGTCACCGAGCTGTTTTCTTAAGAATTTTTATGAAGCATATTGGTAGTGCTTTGTGTATATCCATTTCAGTCTCATGCAAAGTGCTGTTCATTTTGGATTGGATTCCTGGACTGTCACAGTGGTGTTCAGTGAGCTGGACTGACCCACATTTCCCCCAAGTGTTTCTCCACACCATCAAAGCCGATCCCGCTCGCTCCGAGCTAACAACGGTGCGTTGAAAGGTAGTTTCAATCAAACGGGGAAAGCTCCAATCACCGCTGACGGCTTGTAGGCGATTCCAGTGTCGGGCTCTTTCTGTTCTGCTGTTTACATCAGCGAACAAGCACATGACATGTTATCTGAAACACAAACGTAAACCCGAAACATGCGAAGCTCCCATAAAACTGAATTATGCAAGCGTGTAAACATTTGATATTTCTGTCAATGTATTTATTTTTGAGGCTGAATGATTTCTCGAAAAAACTGAAAGCAAACTTTGGAGCGTTTCAGTACTCGAGAAGCGGTTCTGAGGCAGTTATTCATCAAGACGTGAGGATTTTAAGGTTGTCAAGAGTGCAATGTCTCACAGATGTTCAGCAGTGAGCGTGTATCTTTCAACAAAAGCGAGTGTTTATTTTGCGCTGTGCCTGGATGCCCTGTGACGAATGGCTGATCAATTGATCACGGAGACACGTTCAAGTGGAATCTTGTCAAAAGCAGGAGTATCTCGTAAACATTTGGTTCTTGTTATTTAACCGGGAACCCCACGGCGGCCCGAATTGGCCGCGTATCCCCCGGACTGTTTTCTTTTGAGCGTGCGGATACCACTGGCAAGCGATCCGGAGAACCACCCAAAACAAAACAACCAGGAGCGCTGCTGCTCGGCCATGAAACAACGAGTGAGTGGGCGGCAAAATTTATTTCCAGAGCCGCAGAAAAGAAACGCACACGTGAACTTTGATGATGATGATGTCACCCTTGTGCCAGGCCCCCACCGCCCACGAACGCTTTGCGAGGCACTGGCTATTGATGAAAACTCTCGGTAGCGCGATGATTGGAGGGCAAGCCAACACGCTCACACCCCGAGAAAAAAAAAAAAAAAAAAAAAGCTCCTCTGCAGCTCGACGGCTGTTTGATATTGTTACCAGACTCCCGCTCAGCTTTTCAGGCCCCGTCTCGAGTTCTCAGCTGAACCCCTGCGAGGTCACGCAAAGAGGTGCAGCTAGGAAAACCCGAGGACGAATTAAAAGTTGACTGGAAAGACAGGAACTCCTGTTATCTAAAGAACCTCAACTGGCTTTACAATCAGTGTTTGGTTTTCCCTCCTTTTAGGAAAAAAAAAAGTCATGGAAAAGGGGGGATAAGACCGGAAAACCCCACGCCCATTTGGAAGTAATTCCAGCAACCACCATCTGAAAGTGCTTGGTTGCGATACCATCACACATTCCCAAAAGCAATGAATCCTGGGAGATCTGTAAAGACAATTGCACCTTATTTGGCGAAAGTCGAGTTAATGGTATCAAATCACTCCTGCAGCAGAAAAGTAAATATATTGTTTATTTCATTTTCCTCTTACAGTAATTGAGTGTGTGTGCGTGTAGAGTCAGTTGAACTTTGACCTCTGTGTTCACTACATTTTGTCCACGCAGTCACTGGTTGAATGGCATGTTAATAAGGACTGCTGAGTATGGGCCTTGTTTTCTATGATGTGAACATGGTTTGTTGGTTGCAGCCCTGTCAGAATGATGGATCAGCTTGACCTGTATTATTGGCCTGAGTTACTGCATTTTCTTACAGATTTATCATACATGAGAGGAATAAGATATTGTAATAAAAATATGTCAGATGTCACTTTTTGTGCTTATGGCAGTGCGGAGCAGATATACTGTGTGGTTTATAGGATTTGAACTGTCAAATAGCGTTATCGATATTGGCCTTGAAGACAACCACATCAGTCAGGCTGTGTTTTACATTCCCCCGTTTGTTATGATGACTCGAAGAAATGGGCTGTACGAATGAGCCGCGATAGCATCTCAGCGCCGGCCGCATTGAAAATGGATCGTGTATGGGATCTTCTTGAAGAGAGACAAATGTCAGATCAAAGTTTTGACCTTCTCCTCCTCACCTCTGCGAGCTTAACTCATCCAATAAGAGCCGCCGTCAGGAAAAAGTTTTGCCAAGCGCATCGAATCCAGGCAGACATTAAAACATAAGCCAGAAGTAAAAGTTCGGATGTTAACGTGAGTCGTAATGAGCTCCCGGGCCTTTTTTCTCCGAGGTTTTTGGAAAAAGCCGGTCCAGGTGCTCGGTGCCGTCCTTCCTCTCAGAGCGGACTTTATCCATCTGCAGCCGGGAGATAGAACTGACACTCTTCATATCCAAAGTCACTTCAGGACTCCCACTCAATGCAGCTCCCTTTGAGCAGTGCAGACTCTGCCCACCCCCACCCCCTTCTCCTGTATCCTGTCAGGCCTTGAGCCAATGTGGATTTGCACCTGGCAATTTGGAGATGAAAAAAAATTAGCTCTTCCAAGTTCTGAGTCCAGAGCTGAAATGGAAATTTAATTTTTTTTTTTTTTTTATCCTATTTCCTTTTCCTCCTATCACATCCGACTGTCAAATACCATATTATGCAAAGCCATCTCAGGGACTGGGATGTGCACATGGTGGATAAATCAGCAAACCCCCCCCCAAAAAAAAAAAAAAAAAATCTATACAGGTCTGACTTTAAGCAAGGTGTGGGCGATTACATTTCCCTCCCAGCGGTCTTGTTTCACGCACCACAGAACGTAAGATCAATAAAGGAAGAGAAAAACAGACCTTAAGTAATTTCTGTGCTTACACTCAGAAACTCAAATTAAGAAATGAAAGCGATGGAGACAAGTTTATTGTTTGAGGCTTAACTTGCGTATTAAAATACAGTGAAATAATTGTGCAGCAACAGCATGTGTTTTTGTAGCTTTTGGCTCTTTTCGTTGGATTTCGGCTGTATTTTCTTTTGAGAAATCGGCTTCAATAAATACACGTGTAACAGATACCATTGTATTAGGACGTGTACTCTGCGTTTACAAACCCAGGCGCTTGTCATCAAGTGCTCCCAGCTGATTGCTGAGAAAAGAAAACGCAGCGAAAACTTTTAAAAGTTCTCACCATCGGTACAAAGCGAGACTTTGCAACTGTGTTTGTAATCACAGAGCAGCGGCAACACATGCTAGATCAATCCGTCACACGTAGCGTATAACCCAAGCAGAAGGATGGAAGTGCTTTCGGAAGATCCAGCGACACCTTGAGAAAAAACAGCCGCCCACTCACCGGTGCGCAGGACGCCTGTTTTTTACGTCAAGTCTTCAATAGAGACACACTTCCTCCGCTTGAACCTCGTAACGTGGTGCAATTGGTTTCTGATTGGGGCCAACGTCAACTGCGATGGCAAGGCTGCAGAAATATTTCCCCTGGTTGGGCGATTGGGTTACGCCGAGTCGCCGCGGAGTGAGCTGTTGTTTCTATAAACTGAGTAAGCTTCCTCCACGATGCCGGGAGGGCTGAAGTGTTTTACAAGTTCTTCTCATGAGGACGACTCGTGGCCTCAGGAAAAAACTTACCTGAACCTGTAGTTGCAATAAATTGCCTGCGACCCTTTGGCGGTGTTTTTCTGTGGCAGCGTTTGGCGTGCGTGAATGTAGCTCTTGGTTACAGTATTGAGAAATGTGAGCGAGCCGGGAGAGTGACCACACACTGAGGAAATGAACCAAACATATGGGTCGCTGGATGGATGGACTGCGACTGAAGATCACGTTCACTGTTGATGCATGTGCTGATTATTTTCTTCACTAACTATCCTTTTTGGTATATTGAATGCCAGAAAATGGAGAACAATGCCCCACTGTTGACCAGTCCAAAACCCAGTCAGTTTAAGCTCTGCTATTGTCTGCATAGATTACTCTATAACAAATAATATGGGGAAAGTCTATGCCATTAATCATACAAATGACTGTATCGCACAGACCCACAACCTCTCATGCACAGGTGATTTGAGAAGACGTTTGGTGAATCCAGACACTAAGAAAAGTTTAGAGAGGAAATAAAAAATGTCTTTGGATGCAGCCAGTTGACTTGCAGTGTCGGTCATAAGCCAAAGATGTTAACGGTTGGTAGAAAATCACATCCAATCACACACTGTTACAGTGAACCCTCATGACTCATGATGTAGGCCATGTGTTTATGACTGGACCATCACAGTAAAGTTCCTGTAATGTTGCACATTCACCTGATTGATTGGGATTTAACAGTTGCTGGTCCAGGAGCATGGATAATCTGCTCAGTCTTTTCTTGAAATCCTAATCTCCCTCGCTGCTATTCTGTAGCCTCATAGCGTTATTAGTCCAAGAAGAAGAAACCACTTGCAGGTACGACAGGAATCCAGAACTTTATCGTCCTTCAGTCACTTCACCATCTGGTCTCGGACCCCTGGGACGCCGGTTGAGTTCTTCTCAGACCCATCCCAGACAGGGAGGATGAGGCGGGAGCTGCCGTTAATGCTACAAGCTAAAAAAAGGTTCTGCGAGGTAAAACAACAACTGCGCGTTGACAGGAGAAAATCGTGCAGCCTCGCAGCGTTTTACGGCTTCAGGGATGAGGAGGGAAAAAAGGGGCCGAGCATTTTCGCATTTATGTCCAAAAGCCGTTTTGAAATCGTGAGAGGTGGCCCCCGTCATGACTCACTCACATTCAACACATAATCAACCATGGATGTTTTATATTCAAGTGAGAAAAGAAAATTGGAGCGAGTTTTTTTTATACGACACATGTGATGAATAATGCTTTGGGTAAAATTTGTCTTGGACGTGGCAATACATTCAAATAGTATGTTTTATGGGAGACCAAAGCAACAGGTTCTGCAGCTTATCAATCAAAAAACATAAGAGGAACCAACGTGGCTCAACCCTCCAGCTTGTATTCTGATACACTTATAACCCTCTAAGGAAAATGACAAAAAAAGCAAAGTGATACAGGTTTAAAACAGCGACCGTCTGCTGGCCATAAAGCTGCAGGTGCATCAGCCAAGGCCGCGAGCCAGACAGACTGACCTCTGCTGAGAGGTTCACGGCAAACAGCCTGTTTCTGAATCAGCCGCTGCGTAAAAACGGCGCCCGGGCATGTTTATCCCATTACAACAAATCACTGAACATGGGCACCGAAGCAGGCACGCGGACGTATTAATAATGGGATTCCTGCTCTGTTTGGCTGCAGGCGATTTATAGCTTTTATGAAAATGTCAGGCTTGCTTCGACATCCTCTTGGCAGGGGCGAATGTTTCAGGTTTATCCCTCTGACACGGCGACGGTCGTGGAGAACGTCCAGGACTGGAGAGCGGCCTCGCTTTGACCCGTGGAAACGACCGGGAACCGGAGTTGCTTCACCCGTACCAGCTCCGCTCCCGCGAAAAAGCCGGCGATGCCACACAGGTTGAAAGAGGCCGGAGCGACCCCCCGCCAAGCAACTCCAAAATATTATCATTTGCGTTTTTGCAAAGCTTTCGCTCATCCTGACGTGTTGACCCCCGCAGAGGAACATGCTCTGACCAAACGAGCTGACAAGTGATCTGAACTGTGGAGTTTATGTTCGAGCGTTTCGCCCCGGTGCGCTCAGACGGAGCTGCTCCAGGTGTTTTAACAGAGACAGCATTGTGAGATTACACCAAATGATTTATTAGACTTCACTTGTGAGCCTGGACAGAAGGATTTTCAAATCCCCGCTTGGTCCTCCTGCCGTTGTTGTTCCGTCGATCAGCTCCGTCGATCAGTTCAGCTCCTGTCGGTATTGGAAACAAGTTGAGCGCCTGATTCCAGACGGTAAGGAGGCTGTCATCAGTCATGCAAAGCTATTTACTTAAATTTAAAGTAATCCTCATAAAGCAACACGGGTACACGGATCAGATTCTTCTCAAACCGGATTCAGCGTTTGGCATAGGTCCATTTGGAAAAGAGTGATTCTGATGTTTTGATTTCTGGGTATCACAGCGTATCACATATGATCATAAATAACGTAGTTTGAAAACCATATGTGAGGGCAGCAGCATAAAGTGCTCATGATCTATTTCCTGCTACTGTTTTTTCCCCTGCTATTTAACCTAGTGCTTCGTTCACTCATTCGTTCATTCATTCAAAAGTCTAATTTGTTCCGGTTCTGCAGCCTCCCTTGTCATATTTTCTTTGCTGTGGCAGTAACTGTACTTGTTAAAACCTCTTGTTGCATCATATGTTTTTGTCTGCAGAGATCCTCAACACGTCTGTTCACGTCATCACGTTTCCAATAACCAGCAGCAGTTGATTTAGACTCTGTGATGAATTGCCGCAGTTTGTTTCAGCTAAATGACAGACCCTCCCACATATTCAGGTGGTTGTATTAACCATCTATCAGTCACGCTTCCAGAAAATGAACCATTTATGATATGTTTTGCATCTGCGATGAAAAGGTTTTCCTTCTGTATGGGTTCCAGTTTGTTTGCTGGTGATCTGCTGTGATACTGTAACTGTATCTTTGCTGCAGGATGATGTCAGTGATGTGTCGTTGCCACCCCAGCTCTCACCGCTGCCCCGCAATCACTCACACCGGAGGCCAAGCTTCACCGAAACATAATTTTAAAATGGCAGCTCGGGCAACGGCGCGGCCAAAACTAAGAGCGCCACAGCGCTCACCTTACATTCATCTTTTCTAACATTTGTAATCCCCCTAATACCTGCCAAGAGGCTCCATGGTACAAATGCCAAAAACCCTCCTGAAGTTGCTCCAGTGTTTTCTGAACGCTCTGGCTCCTCATGCTTCCATTACAGTGCCAGAGGTAATTCACTGGGCACGACTTGGTGCCTTTTTTTTTTTCTTTCAGCAAAGGCAAACACAGATTGTTTCACAAGCGTGGAGGCAAGATACAGCACAATGAGTTGTGGTAAATGAAAAATAAAGTACTTAGAGCGTGTTCGGTTCCAAAATCTGATAACGACAACAACTCTTCTTTACTCCATTTGCCACGACAAGGTCTTAAGCGAAAATGACACGAGTACATATAAACATTTTTGTACAATGGTTGAAATATTTAGGCCTGGTAGTGCGAGTGGAGGCGCTCCAGTATTACAAACAAAACTCCGAATGTTCCTGTATCACACAGCATCGCAAATTGGCGAAATCTAATTTAGCAGCCCTCCGGTGAGCGCGGGGGGACTCACACGAAGCAGGACACCGAGCGGGACCGCGGCCAGTCATTGTTTCGAAAGGCGTGCCAGAGCGGCGCGCTTGACCTCCCAACGCCGTAACATCTGACGAAATATTCCTGATATATTGCGCTCGTGGCGGGCAGATTCGGGTTTCCGTCCGCCCCCCCCTCACCCCCCGCGTATCGTGTTTGCCGACTGTATAAATGTAGTAATTGAAATGTAAAGCAGGCTTCCCGTGGTACAATATTTACACAAAACTCCTCACATATGGTACGAATTGCACGACAGCTGCTATCAATCGAGGGAGCCAAGCATAAGAAACACTTCGAAAATGAATTTTAAATTAAGAGGGAGGGATGTACAGTCTGAAAGACTCTAAAGGTTTCGGTATAGTTCCTCAACGTACGCTTTACTGTATATTTTTGCCTGGGTAGGATGGCGTTTCAGAGCCCTGCCCTCCACATAGAGAGACGTGTGAGGAAATGAAGAGAAAGTCTGGATTTCAGAGCAGTTAGTTTGTGATTTTGAACCAATTATTCTGCCTCTCAGCAGTGATTAAATCAGCACTTTTCGGTTTGTGGAGAAAATTAATATAAAATCCTAAAATCGATTCATCTTACCTGAGTATGTAGTGGACAAATGAGATTGGCAAGTAACTTCAACGTTTCCTCATTTGGGAAAAAAAAAGCTAATTCAAGCGACATGGCGTTTCATGCAAAATGGATTTACTGTCGCACAGTTGTAGAATATAAATGTGAATTCTGGGAGACGGGGCCGGCAGGTGAGCGACCGATTACTCACACTGTAGTCCGGAGTCCAGTGTCGAAATGTGCCGAACAGAAGGAAAGTGGCTTTAAAAGTCGGGGAAAGTTGAGACAAACGGCTCGGTGGGTCGATGATGGGGCGGGGGGTCCACGCTCATTGTCTCTGATTCAGACTGTGTTGGGATGACAAACTGCCATTGCACATAGCCCACAGGTTGAACTGCAGACTAAACCTCTCCTTTGTTGGTACTGTATTTGTTCCAGGAAAAAACGTTCTACTTGAGATTTCTCAGACTTGGAAATGGCCCGAGGACCGGTATTAATACATCTGAGCGAGCCTCTCCCCCTGACTCATTATTTGCATGGGGGTCACCGCTAAATCAGTGGTAATCATCTGGGCACTGACCACACTCCCGTGACATTAAGCATTTCCATTAGAAGGGGGGGTCTGACTGCATTGCTCTGCGGCTGCGGTGCTTCTGCACGGTATGCCGTTAAGTCAATAAATTTCTGTGCATGTTTGCCATTTGATCCCCCCTCCCCCCCCGTCTTCTCCTTGATGTGTTTAGTCGCGCAGCTGCGTGCAGATCTGAGTCATGGTAGGATCCTTCTTTACAGTCCTGTGGAAACATCCACATGATCAGCAACACATGCCTGGGAATTAATCATTTGAAACCTGTGGGGTGAGCTTCTCGCCAGCTCATCTCGAAAATCGCTGCGCCCCACGTGTGGCGCCACGTATGCGCTCTGGAAGTATTATTATTCAAATTATGCAAATTCGCTCATTAAAAGGGGCTTTTGTGCAAATTCATCAGGGATTGGATCACCTCCCTCAGGCTGCTGGTTTCACTTCATCTCAAACTTTCTCCTTTCCATGACTCATCAGCACTGATACAGCTGTGATGCAAGAGGATCATGTGGTGGTACAACGTGAACCTATTTACTCCTCATTTACACGACTTACCATCTGTGTAATTCCACATTGTTCCTCCGCATGTGCTCTGAGTCCGATTATGCAGATTCTCAAATTGACTGCGGAAATTCACCAGCACTCGAATGCTCTTGGTTTCTGTCCGGGTGTAGCATCACATGGCCCCAAGGTGATCTGTGATCACCTCTAAAGTTGTGCGCGAATGCACAACAGACCTCTGTAGACCCAATCTGAGATGTAGATCACTGCGGTGCTCTCACTGCTCCAAACCAAAAACAGATCACGCAGACACTGGAGGCAGAGCTGCTGATCCAGGATCTGCAAAAGCACCCTAATAAAAATGTGCGTTTCGGTGTCAGGAAGACACTGAGTAAAGGTGACGAGCAGCAACAGGCGCTCGTTTGACTCAGGTGGGAGAATAAGTGGGTTCAACCGGGAAATAACAAACTCAGTACTCTGCTGCTCAGAATATTTCTCGTTCTGGCTTTTCTCGAATCCTTTTCTCGTCAAATATTGTGCACGTGCCGCGCAAACGTCGACAATCAGCCTCCAGTTTTAATAAACCAGAATCAGTTTTTTGCTCTTTTTCTGCCGTCTTTTGTGGAGTACAAGATTTGTGGGTGAGGCCTTCGCAAACAAGCCCGAGAAACGTCTTTCTGCAGGTCAAACGAGTTTCAGTCACACCCTCGCTCATCTGCTACCTGAGGATATCCAAATGTTTCTCTTCGTAGAGAACAACAGGCCGGGTTCTTCTTTTTCAGACATCTGAGTACAATAAGTCAGACCGAGGCCTTGGATACACACCCATGTCATATTTATCCTGGCTCTGACATGATACTAAAGCATATTTTCATTATACTCATTGCAAATACCACGAAATTTATTGCTTTGTACCTCCAGTTGTCTTCATACCGTAAAGAGTTCAAACCGGCCTCGTTGTGCGTCGTGCGAGCGGCACAAGGCTCCATCCTTGCACGGGAAAACCTAGCGGGACATTAATGATGCTTGTCAACAGCGTCAGCGGCAACTCGGGTTTTAGACGGAAGGTCCTCGTAATACCTCGCATCCTCTGGGCTGCGGGGCTTCCCAGCTGCCGTGGCCTACATTTCGTGCTATTACAGATGTTTTGGCCAAATAAGCAGTAGCGACGCAAAGGCCCGAAATTGGTCTTAACCTTTTTTTAATCCCCTGGATAAACATTCCCTTTCTGGTGAAAGTATCCAGAGTCGTCCACCTCTGACGCTACAACCTAAAAATGCTTCCTGGACGGGCTTCGACAGAGGAAGAGGATCACGGGTCACACAAAGAGCAGCTCGGTCTCTGTGAGGCTTCAGAGTAACTAAGTACATTTAGTTGGGAATCGTACTTCACTACTTTACATCGGGGGGAAACAGGCTGAAACAACGTCACTGCGACAGGAAGAAGCCCCTGTATATTTATATAAGAACAATGTGAACGGAGTCTCTCTCAGGTGATGAACCCTCACATACTTTCTCTGGCTTCACACGGCCTCATAGCAGCTCATCGTGCAAACTTACTGTTTAGTTTCACTCTCGCCGCTCTTCACGGGCGTGTCTGGTCACGGCGTGCAGCTGTTCAGAGCGCCGAGCCCTGAGAGCTCCAGCGTACGCTACCTGCTCAGCATCAGACGGCAGGCGGACACACTGAGATTCCCCTCAGACATGAAAAAACAGAGAGGGAATGTCGGACTCATTTCACCAGGTGGCCGCGGACACCACTCCAAACAGATGATAACGTTGTGCGTGATCTGGTGGACGTGTTGAGCAGTTTGTGTGTTTTATGAGAAGTTCACCATGACCACTTAGAAAGTGAAGCGCTAACAGATTGTATCCTAAAAAAAAAATAACAACAACAAAAAAACAAACTCTCTCGCTGGGTTCAAGTAAAACCATGAATGCAGATCTGGATTCTTGGAGCATACTTTCATAAATGCTTCTATTTAATTGGCCAATTAGATGTACGAGAAGGGGTGAGTCAGCGCTGACTCATACCCAACCCCCGCCCCCCCAGAGCGGAACCATAAACACGGAAAACCGTAGAAGAGAAACTGATTTCCCATAACCAGCGTTCCCATGCAATGTGGTTTCATACACATCAGATCACTTCCTCGATTTAAACTCAAACACAAAATATAATGAGCCGAGGGAGCATGCCATAGTGTATATGGGCCCCCTTTTTTTAATATGGGAACCAGAGCTCTACACGCAGCCCTCGTCTTTACACCATGACTTGCACGCAGAAACAGTCGTCGCTGACCTGTGTTGTATTTTGTGGGCGGAGAGATGAGCCCTAATTGCAGAGCCTGGCATGTTGTCAATCCCGCAGAATAGCTCTGTGCACCACATTAGGGACGTTACAGTCCCCTCGCACTGATATTTCACCAGGCTCCTGTCGCCGGGGATACTGGAGGCCGCCCGTCCTCGGCTCTGAAGCGGGATCAACGCGTCTTCAAACGCGGCAGCTGCGTGAATCACCGCTGCATCTCGTTAACGCCGTTTGTTTAATCGACCAACAATGCGCGTTTGTCCTCTAATCCCCTCATCCCCAATTTATGAAGGGATTTGAACTGTCGAGCGAGAAGAACGGGACGAGGGTCAAACAGAATTCAGCGCGCGATGTGGAAGTGGACGGCGGGAACCCTAAATATGAGCGGACCGTCGGCAGAAATCCTTCTGAGGAACCAGGCGGCGGTTGTGTCTCAGCTGGACAGCACAAACGAACAGAACTTGATCCAAAGAGATCTGTGGACATGTTTAATAAAACGAAAAACGAAAAACAAATGCTGTTTTTTTGTTTTTTTTTTATTTGGCAGGCAGCTGACCATCTGTTCTCTTGTAATCACAGTTTTGGAATGCTAAACTTAGCATGTGCTAATCGTATGTGGGTTTTTTTTGAGCACTAACTTTACTTAAAATTACATCTTAACATTTCAAATGTTTGCTTTTAAAAACTCCAACATGCCAGATGTCCGGTAGTTGTTAACATGCTAACAATAAGCTCCCTTTTGATTTTAACAACAATAACTTTGGGGTTTTTACCACTTGCGGGTTGAAAACTATGAAGAAGAAAGAGAAGCAGAGGCATCTCTTCACAGTTTTGTTGTCTGGCGCGTGACGAACATTAAAGCTCGCCGACATTTCTGGAGAAGTTTATTCATCGTTCATGGAACTTCATGTAACCTCGTGCTGCTCGACAGTTCATCTGCCCACGAGTGACAAAAACAAATGTGTTGCACGCCTGTTTAAAACCCACAAGTGTCGGTGTGTGTGTGTGTGTGTGTGTGTGTGACATAATGAAACAAACAGGTGTGCGTCTGCGATCCGTTAAGCGTTGCCAAATGTTGCCATCCGCTGTTACGTGCGAGCCGACGCAACAGAAATCGGAAGAGCGGAGTTCGCTCGGCCGATTCCTTTGGTTTTCCAGATGCCGTCATTAGACACGCGGAGCAGAATAAACACGTCCTCATGTTCTGACCGAAGAATGTTAATACACTCACCTGCCGCTCCGCTCGGCTTTGATGGTGCCAGCGTGAGTCGGCGCGCTGGTTGTTGGCAGGAGTCGTAACAGGATGAGGCCCGGCTTTTGATGGGCCTCGCTGTGCGTGTGCGCGCGCGGGTCGTCTGCAGGCTACGCTGCTCGGGTTACTCGCTGGTCCGACGCGCAGAGGAGTCGACTGTGGAGTTTAAAAGCCGTCGTACAAAACAAAACCAGCCGGTTCTGCCAGACGCTCGCTAGCGGAGCCGCACGACGCCAAATCAGCGGCGGACGTGATGTTTACGGCGGCGGAGCTCGCGAGCGTCTCACACACCGCCCTTCACAAGGGTTGGGGGTTTCAGACAGATTTGTGAAGCCAGGAAATTTTTTAGTTTAAGTTACTGTTGGATAAATGAAATAATAATTATCCACCACAACTTATAGTTTGTAGTGTGTTAACTTCACATTTCGAGGTTTGATTTATGATAATTCTTGTTGGTCACTGTCGCCACAAGATCAAAAACCCCGAGCAGAAGAAGTCTTTGACTTCATCCGTGACTTTGTGTAGTTATTTATGATTTGTTTCCCTCCTTCCAGTGATTAAAAAAACAGAACTTTGTCATACCCATCCTTCCTCATTCTACAATCCCATACAGCTGCATGTAAGTGGGCGAGGCTACTGTATAATGGCAGTAATAAGTTTAAGAAGCATTTATACCCCAGTTACAGTAAATGGGAGCGGGATGGTTGGGGAGAGAAGCCTCTTCTCTCTGAGGCTGAGACGCCGTCTGTCAGCGCACCAGAATATTTGCATGTAATACACATCACACATTCCTTCCCCTCAAACCACCATGACACATCGAGCCGCGGCGCTCCACCAGCTCGGGGGAACCATATTTTCCCATGGCCCGGTCCGAAGCTGGAGTCGCGGCGAGCACACGTGGCAGTGCGAGCGCGGCCTCCTCAGCATCGACGGCAAAAAAAAAAAAGCAGCGGCGCGATCGATCGGCCAAACACGGGCATCAGACGTGGCCCGTCAGAGAAAACTAATCAAGGCTGAAATCTTTGGTGTTGCGTCGTTTGGTTTTTCTGCTGACCTCAACTTGGAGAGAGGAGGAGGAGGAGGAGGAGGAGGAGGAGGAGGCATCCGTTTCTAATCAGGGCTCCTGCTGGATTACTCCGGGAGGGGAGAAGAAAGAGAAAGGCAGGAATGAAATAGTTATTAAAAGACTTGTGTTGGCCTCACAGCTGCTTTTGATGATATAATAAACAGTTAATACAAAATTAGATCAGATAACCCGGAGGGGAATGCTAATTACCTTATTTTTGAAATAACCATAATCTGCAGTAGTACATCTGGTCCTTGGTTAATGCTGTCATTAATTTCGGTGATGTTTTAGGCTCCTGAGCTCCATATGCTGCACATGTTTGTGTGCATTTCATGTCGTTTGCATAAATATATTGTCTAGCTTTTCCCCTGCTAAAATACACATTTGTCAAAGCTTATCTGCTCAGGAAAAGAGAAATATTTTCTCACAGCTGTCGTTATCGGGCCGCATCTCTTCGTTTCTGATCTATCTTATCGCCGAGCTTGATCTCGTGTTGATCCCGCGGCAAATTACTGTAATGAGAGCATTTGTTACAGGTAAATAGTCCAAATCAAACATTAGCTAATATTGAGGGACATGAACTTGTGGACACGGTGGGCACGTTACAGGAGGCTGTCGGTCGGCGGTTTCTCCGAAAACGTTCGCCACACACGTCTCAGATTTTCGTGGATCTGGTGTTTTCACTTCTTTCCAAGGCTGGAAAAACAAACGGAGCTAATCAGAGCTTCTGTGAGCCGTAGTCACAACAGTGACATTATATACACGAGGCAGGCGGGAACAGTCCTCACTATAGTCACAACTCATTGTACATTAAACTGCACTTGACATCAGGATCCACACACGTGCATTCAGTGTTTTTCTTTTACTCGTGCATTTAACAGAAAAAAAAACTCCCTCGTAAAATCACTGCTAGCCTTTAGTTAGCGCTATTTGTTCTTCTGTATTTGTTTTTCTCATGTTATAACAATGAATCTGTGATTTAAAAAAAAAAAAAAAGGTGGTTTATGTCGAGAAAATGCTGGAATTAGTGTTTGACTCTGCGGCTACAAGTTGCGATGGCTAATAAAGGAGCTAGTAAGTTAGCGAGTTAGCGACCTTAGCTGCCTGTGGAGGAAAAACCACCAAACATAATGTGTTATATGTACTGTAAGTATGGATCTTAGTGCACTGTAAACTTAGCTATCTCAAATCACCGTACGCCCACTTACACTAAACCCTGGCTTCCTAAAACAGTATTAGTTTAGACTAAAAATTGCACCGGATGCAAGAGATCGGTTTGGGCCCCGTCAAATCTCCCTCGTTCACCGAGAAGACAACGTCAGACATAATAACGGTCACAAAATAGCCTTTCAGTCTGAATCTCTGCTCGGAAAAATACGCTAAATTGTCTCTCAAACAATTTCCTGCGATTATCTGCACTCTCTTGCTCTCGGTTGTCGATACCCCCGCCCAGGTCCCGCGAGCCGGCTAAAACAAAACACTTTTGGATTTTATTTTGCTCATATGATCTGAACCACATCTGATTAACATTACAGCATTCGTTTCAAATGAACGAACACTTCCTCTCTGCCTGCGATGTGCCAGAGTCCGGCCTCTCAGCGCTAGAGGTTTTAAGACCCGCTCCACGAAGAGCTTCTCGGGATCTGGTTTTGGGGGTGGGGGTGGGGGGGTGGCTTTGACTATCTCCCACTAATGACTCTGATTGTTTTTGCATAGACTCAGAGGCAGCAGCTCCAAACCGCATTATCAAGAGTTTGTCTGCTTTCCAAACTCGGGCCTACTTAGGCGTCGTGTGCAAAAGCCAACGGGAGGGATGAGACTGTTCTTCTCCTACGAGCCAGTTCTACCTCAGACTCTTCTGTCTGCAGATAAAACTCGCGTGATGGATCGTCTCACGGCCGCAGAGGCTTCCAAAAAACATAAATAAATGCCGCGGCGCTCGGGCCGCCTCGTGGAACCCTGCAACTCTTGGCGTTCGCGGAGATAAAGGGAATAAATTTGCCGCGGAGCTCCTGTACGCGAGCCAACAAATCAACCAGGATGCACTGCAGCGGCCCGGGCTCCCTAATGATACTTTCATTATCAATGAAACCTCATCTGCTTTTTCCATCTGCGTCAGGGAAATATTGCTGTGAGAATTTGATCTGCACAATAGACAAATAACGTGCGAGTCTGCACGGTTTTGTGTCTGGTGCTGTGATTTACATCTCTCTCTCTATTTTTTTTTAATTGGCACTATCAAAACCAACAATGATTAAGATCAGTCTGATCACGATCGTTGAGTCAGATGTTAATCTATCTGGTGCGATACTGTTTTTGGCTTTCTGAGGAACTTACATAAGAATGAACGGGAGCCAGTGTTAAACTGCAGAAATGACAGAACTCAGGTTTGTTTTTTGTTGCCGCTCTCTTTAGTCGGTTGGTTGTTGTTGGTTTTTTGAAGTGTAACTTTAAGTGCAGAGTGCAGTAACTTATTTTCACTGTGCTTAGACTGGAAAGCCAGAACTCGCGTCTTGCAGGCTTGAGTTCAGACTGACCACAGACGCAGTTTGTCACAGAGAAGCGACCTTTAATCTGTTCACAAACCAGCGCTGAAGCCGGCAGGGGGGTGAGCGGCTCCGGGTGTAGTGTCACTTTAACATGGATTCACATGATGTCGTGCAGGATGAAAACACTGTAATTTCTTTTTTTCACCTCTATACCAAGTATAGAGAGAGAGAGAGAGAGAGAGAGACACTGGCTCTGGTAGCTGTCAGATAAATAACACTGGAGTCTGTGAGCTGTGATTGTCAGATTAAACAGGTGTCAGGATTACACGGCGGTGGATTGAACCCCGTCAGAGCGTGGGCTTTGAAGAGCTGACCTCGGCGCCCCACCCCATCCACGCTGAATTATTCACCCGATGTTCTGACGGCGGTCGGAGCGGGGGCCTCCGCCTCAGCTGCACAGCTGGAAGCGCCGGAGCGCCGACGGCTCGCCGGGCGTGTGCGCCTTTTCACACGTGTCTCGCAGCGAACGTGCGAACACCTGAGGCGGCGCTTTCATGCACCGTAACGTCACTGAGGTGAAGTCGCTGACATCGGCTCAGATCACGGCTGAGCAGAGAGCTGATGCCCGACAACAAGCCTCCGACTCCTTCCCACATCGTACAGCGGATGTCTCCGCTCGTGCACGGGTCGGACGTGTCCACGTGCAGAGAACAAAAAGCATCGCTCGCACGGTATGAGGGCAGGAAACGTCAGTGACTGCAGAAGTGCAGCAGCAGTGCAGACGCTGCCGGGGCACCTTGTATAGATCTGCCTGGTGGCAGATCAGGAGGGTCGGGATAAAGTCAAGGCCGTTCAACAGGGGAAAAAAAAAGAAGCGAGCACAGTACGTGAAGGCTGCTCACTGCTGCTTAATCCAGCCAGTAAGACATGATGACGCTCGACACGCTGGATTACAGAGGTGCAGTGCCAAACCACGAGTGTCACAGAAATAATACATAATGAGAGATAATGTTGCATTTGCTCTAAGAGAGAGGCCAGCGACTGTCTTATCTCAGGCTGTGACTGAAGCTGAAGCCCACACATGTTTGTAATGCACAGGGACACTAAATGGATAAAAAAAAATGTATATAATCAAACTTGAAATCCTCCAAAACAAAAATGTCACTTGGGACAGTTAATGCTATAATTATACGCTTTCCTGAAAGGCTCCAACAAACAGGACACGTTTATGTCCTAATTTGGTCTCCGTAGTCGTCCGGACCATTTGTCTCCAGGTGACGATTAGCGACTTTGATTCACTGGGCTGGAAACCCGACTCCGGAGGTCAACTCTGTCAAACCCGAAGCCGTGATTAATGGACGAGCCCTTCAACGGTGCGCGTCTCGCAGCCCATGTGGCACTCGCCGTGGAATATTCAGCTTGATCTACGGGCCCTGACCTGCTCCCAGGGGTCAGGGGTCAAGTACAGCATGAAATACGGGCCGGGCCCTCGTGAGAGGCCGGGCGGGCCCGCGTCTCAGTTTACCTCGGCTTTTGAAAACAAAACACGACGAGGTGGGGGGGAGGGGCGTGCAGCAATAACTTAGTGTTGCGACGCCACGAATCATGATGCAGCAGTAAAAGATATTCGCTTCACAGCGTGGCGGCGACTCGTGGACAGACCGGTGTCTTATTTGTGGGACAATTTGGAAAAATTAATAATAAATTAATTTAATAAACCAGATTTGGGGCAGGGAGGCGCAGCTCTGCGACGAAGGGGAAGGAACATCGTTTAAAGTGTGTTTTATTGAAAGATGTAAAAAACGGTCGGGACCGATCGTGCCTCCGAGGAATCGGCCGTGGAGATCGGGACATGGATCCCCCCCCTCGCGGTAAACAAACACGTATCCACGGCCGAGTTTTCCGAGCACTGATTCTCTCACCGGACTGTACAATGTGTTTTCCTTTACTTCGCAGCGTTGCGGCGAGCGAGCTCAATTTCACAGCAGCGCTCTGTTTGTTCTCCCCCGCCTGCGTGCGTTGCTCGGACCCCGTGTAGATTTATTATTCTTTTCTCTTAAAGAGTTGTGTTTTTTTTCGCCATCCTTCAGGAGAGTGACCTCAGATTCCTGCGGCGCTGTTTAAACAGGGGAGCTCGGCTCGACCCGGGCGACTCCCGGGGCTCTCGCGCGGCCGATGGCGGGAGGCGGCGCCGTGATGAAAGCCAGACGCGACGTCCCCGCCCTTATCACCCCTGGGTGTTTCCACTCCAAACGCCGGTCCGGTGCGTAAAAAGGTAGAAGCAAAAAAAAAAAAAACCCTGTTCCTCTCCTTCCTTCCTTCCTTCCTTCCTTCTGACTGGATTCCTCGAGCTCTCTCCTTTGTTTCGGACCAGGATGTGACTGAAACAGCCAAAAACAAGACCCGCCGGTGTCGGGGCAGGTTCTGGCAGTCGGACCGGGTCCTGGCACGTCGCTCGCCGAACCGTTTGCGCCTCTTTTTTGCTTGCAAACGAGAAACGAGGTGCAACTTTTCTCTTTTTATGGCTTTCGCCTTCTTCTCTGCAAACGCCTGCTCAGTTTTCATTCGGCTGCTGCGAGCTTCAGTGTGTGCTGCTGCCATCTAGTGGCCCCTCCCGCCACAAAACCACCAGAACAACGGCAGTGCAGGCTTGTGCGTGAGCCTGTTCCCTCCTGTGAGTTGAAATATGAAAATTATACATCAGCAGGAATATTTCCCATCCTTTCCCCCCGGGGTTTCTCTTAAACATTCCTCCACAGCGTCAACACAAGTTTGTCGTTTTTGTATCTTCACACAAACATTTCCACCGCTGTGGGTGACCACAGCGCTGAAGATTACCGAGGCCTCGCTTTGTTCACGCCGCTACCATGCACTTGGGTTTGTGTGCTTTTTATACGGTCGCCTACAGACGGCCGACCTTTTCACCTCACACACGCCGCGCTCTGTTTTGCGTTTGCCTTTTCACGCCGCGAAGCGATCGAGGCCCCACGTCGACCAATAAAAAGCTCTCCGCACGCGCAGTGCAACAAACAAGCCTTAAAAATAATCACAAATATGCTTTATCACGCACTGGCAGCAACGCAACTGCACATTGCACTGCACTGCACAAATAACCCCCCCAAAAAACTAACATTGGCTTCACACACACACACACACACACACACACACACACACACACACACCAACAAGTGTGTTCCTGTGCCTGTGTGTGTGTGTGCAGTAGCATGCAGGAGTGGCCGTGACTTCTTAAAGACTTCATCAACGTCGGCTTAGCAGATCCAGGACCCCCTCACACACACACACACACACACACACACACACACACACACACTCTCTTCAACCGGGAGCCAAGATAACGTCTCGCTCTCCGTCAGCGACTGAAAAAGTCCGCCGCTCATATCTGCACTTTTCTGAATTACCTTATCCTAAATCATTCAATTTAGCGCTCCGCCTCACCCAGTCCGTCTGTTTTCTCGCGATCGCTCGCCAAAAGTCCAAATAAATGATGCGTGTCCTCACGCAGGAACGCCACGCTGCGCCCGCGGGCCCCCGTCTCCTCCCATACGTGTATTTATGTCTCGCAGGAGAAGCAGACCAGTGAAATACTTTCTAGAACTTTGAAATCACTTAAGCGGGGCATAAATCATCACGCTGCCCTCTCAGCCTCGTGGCACAGCGGCGGCGATTAGGATAATACGCCTGAAAAAGGAGGAGCCGCCTCCCCACCACCACCTTCCGAGGTGAAACCGAAGCTTTGCTGAATGTGGAAAAAGACGTCCCGGAGCTTCAGCGGGAAGAAGCGTGGAAGCCTGAAAGAGAAATTCATCCAGTGTGGAGTCTGAGAGGAGGGAGGAGGAGGGCGCGTTAAAACACACGCGCTGCCGCCATTTCCCTGCTCTCGTTTCCCCAACTTGGAGCTTTTACTATTTGGTACGGGACGGGCCCGGAAGCTCGGCTCCAGGGGTTTGGCGACAGAGCGAGCGAACGAGGTCCCCGACGAGGCCTTGGCTCCTCGGCGCCGGACGAAAGGGAACCCCAGAGCCCTCGGCCGCCTGGGACGCGCAGAACCGGAGCGCGTGCGGTCGCGGGCCTCGGGCCAGGACCGTCCAGGACGCTGGAGTTGAGAGCAAGCGCCGGACGAAAGTTGGCCGCAGGAGGATGAAGTTTGTGTTTGTTTGCAGACTGAAACGAGCTGCTAATCACAACCAGTGTCAAATCAGAGCTGCTTGGCACCGACGGCGCTCTCTCTGCTCTGACCGTGCCACAGTCTGGCAGGTTTTTACAAAGCTGCTGCCCGTACTGATTGATGTTCGAGTCGTTCCCTTTTGTTAATGGCTCTTTAATTTGCCCTTTAATTTGACTGCGGTGAAAACAGGAGATAAGGTTCTGCCACCGCATCTCAGGTTTCACAGCAGCTCGACCCAAAAAACATCAGTTCACACACAGTCCTCAACTCCACTGTTTCTCTTCCTCCTGACTCCACTCTTGTCCAAGACACACAAGGAGGCCACAGAGACTCCCATTTATTCCTCGACGCTGCTCCTCCTCCTCCTCCTCCTCCTCCTCCTCCTCCGAGCTCGACGTCAGGCCTACAAATTTATATGACGCGCCGATCGCGCCGCTCAGACGAGGATAAGCAATTAAAAGGCACTGTACTCTGGGTCCCGCGGGAGCGTGGCGCCGAGGTACCCGAGCGAGCGCAGAATTTACTGCCCGGGGGGTCAGAGGTCAGGGTCGCTCAGGGGTGATGTTCGGGAATCAAAGGTAGCGAGGCGGGAAGAACGAGGCGTCTCCTGGGGCGGGTTCAGATGGTGGGGGGGAGACGAGGGTCGTAATTTCCTAAAGAAACGATGGAAATAATGGAGTAAATATTATTATATTTCACAGAGTGTGAACCAGCGCCAGTGTATATTGTTGTTAAGTTCAGGTAATTACTGCCCCCTCACCCCCGCTCATACCTGCTCATTCATCACTAACCAGCAGCAGCTGGTCTGGGGACAGTTCAGACTGATGTGCTGCTAATCCCTCTGCACTGATAGGTGGATACAGAATAACGAGATGCACAGATACGGAGACGCGGGGTCGTCCGAGAAACGAGGAAAAGTCGGATTTGTCTGTTTCCTGAAATGAACGTCTGTAAAGAAACTGCGTCATGATGACTCCACAACATCCACGCTGGACATTTGTGTTGTTTTGAAAACACTTAAAGATCGCAGGTTCTGCTGAAACATTGAGAAGGTCAAAGGTCGGCGTCGACTCTCAACACTGTTGAAAACAACCATGAAAATGCTGCTGCATCAGGGACACGTTTGCGCGCTTCCTTGGTTGTTGTGAGTATTTGTGCTCGAACACATTTTCCCAAGAGTTTTATGTTCCACCACATCATTGATTAAAAAAAATAAATAAATAAAAATCATATTCTTTGTGGTCGCGTGCCATAAACCTGAACCCTCCAATCAGGGAAACCTGGCTCGTGTGACCTCATGGTGCAGTAATGCAATAACACAAACAGTATCCATAAAACAGGCTTCGTGCACGCACCTGCTTACAGACACACAAAGTTGCGTGCAAAAGCGTGGACGGCGTTCAAACGCAGCCCTAATCAAGCGCGCAGATGCGATGGTTTATTATCTGAAATGATACTTGGCGATGAAGCCATTCATCACATTTGTTGAAAATTAATTTTTTTGCGAAAGTCGAACCCTTTATCGAACGGCGCGGTGACGCTGTGCAGATTCCACATATGGCTCGCAGAGCTCCTCACGTAGGTGTTGCCGCGGACGAGCGCCAAAACAAACAGTCGCGGTTCGATTGATCCGGCGGCGACTCCGCCGTGCCAGCGCGTGTTGTTGCTGCCGCCGCGGCGATGCGAGCTGCAGATGGTGGAGGAGCGACAGAAGAAATGATGAAGAGCAGAAACACAACAAACAAACTGGAATCTGTTTTGGCAAGTCGTAAAACTTAAACATCTCTGCAAAAGTGGTCCGGTATTAATTGTTGTGGGCCGAGCTCCAGTGTTTGGACGGGTTCTAATGGGCTGGTTTACACTGTACTTCCTGTTTCTTCCTGTCGGTGCTGGAAATATGACGGTCGAGGCCTCAGAAACCCGGATTGTTTTCTGAATGAGCTCGTGCCTTTCTGACGTTTGACTGATATTACTGCATTCCCCCGTAACGACCCATAATTCTTAGCTGCATCGCGGCTGCTCGTGCACATTAAGATTTTTTTTTTTTTTAATTTGTCCACAGAGTGAGGTTGACACCCACTCCACTTTTTGGAGCCAATAATGAACTGATTGATCAGGGTGATCAAGTGATTGGCAGGCAACTTGATAGACTTAACTGTGGGCACATTAAAATGCTTTTATAATCAATATTGATGAGCAGACATGATCTGCTGTTGAAACCGAGGGTGGCGGTTGGTCGCGGCGGAGCTTTTTGTCCAGCCTCTTTCTGCTCGGGTCACCTCTTTGTTTGCGGCTAATTTCCTGGAAAAAATCCGCCCGCTCTGATTTTTGACCGTAAGCGCCGGCTGCAGATTTCCTCATTCATGCGGCGCGCGGGAAAAGTGGACGAGCTGTTAGCAGAGATAATGAGTGTGGAGCGGTCGCTTTTGTCTGCGGGCGACGAGGCGACTTGGCCGACGGAGCGCTTGATTAGCGCTTGGTGCTGATCGTGGATGTGAGATTGCAGCTGTTGGGTTTTATCGTGGGCTTTGTTTGTTTGTTTGTTTGTTTTGGGGCCATAACCGAGGCGCTGTATGAGAAAACGAGGCGTCCGGGCTGCGTTCACATGCTGTTTGTGTCAGAAAATCAAACCCTGGAGACCATAAACAACTTTTTGATGGAAGCTGCAGCTTTGGAGCGTCCTCCTCTGCCGGGTGTTCTTCCATTTACACCCGCCCAGCAAAACCAAATGTGAATGTGACGCACGTTGGTCGGACCTTCGGAGGCTCGAACTCGTCAGCTTCCCCTCAGACATCCATCTCACTCTGACTGTAACCTGCTGCCTTCGGTGTCATGAAGTCAAACTGCACTGATTGGCCCTCAGTCGCACGCAGGCGTCCGCATTTCTGCGCTCGCCGCCGTCTCCCGGCTCAGGGCCCGTGCGTGCCAAGTTATTGTTCGCGGCAGGTAAAAACAACAGGCGCGCAGTCAATAGCAGGAAGCGTGGGTCCGGCCGGGCTCGCGGCGGAAGCCCGGGAGTTTGGTTTCAGCAGCGGCGCGGCCGTCCAGGAACCGATGAGACGTCGGCGTTAACGGGGCCGCGAAGAGACGCAGCATCTCACGGCCTTTCGCAGACATTAGTCAGTGTCGTGGTTAAAGTGTGCGTAGACGGCTCTGGCAGCGAGCGGCTGCTTTTATTAACTGGGGATGCACTGGTGGAAGGTTTTCTCTCCCGATACCAGTTCCAATACCTCAAGTCGGGGTATTTGCCAGAACCGCGTACCAGCCTCTTTCCAGTTCTCTCTCTCTTTTTTTTTAAAATCCCACTTTCAGATCAGTCCATGCGAGTTCACTTGAGGACGCAGGTATCGTCGAGCTGCCGGAGAAAGTGGCGTTTAACCGTGGGTCCAGTTCAAAAGGTCAGCGATCCAGCCGTGTTTTGACTGACGCCCGGCGGCGAAGGCCGACCCCGAGCGTCCGGACCTTTTTCCTCATTATCCTATTGTTCAGCAGCGCTCTGATGAATGAGGGGGTTTGTTTGCTGACCACTAACTGCGGCGTCCCCCGTCCAAATCCAACCAGAGACATTTGTTACGTGTCGTTTTCCATCTCCTCTAAGATCCCGTCATGTTGCTGCTGAAAGCCTCTCGTATAATATGGACGGTTCACAAGTAAAGACGTTCTCATTCAGTGTCAACAGTGGAAAAGCCTGAGAAAGCTCGTCGGATCTTATTTTCACTGACGCAACAACAAAAACTGGCCGATGCCCCCTGATCCTCCAGGGACGACGTTCAGGAGTCTTCCTGTGGTCGGAGGTCAGCATGAAAATTTAGCGGGGTCGCTGACTTTCCAGGAATGTCGAACACTTCCTGACTCCTGACCGTGTTGCACAACAAACACATATATTTCCTCCTCTGCTTCAGAGTACAGGGGAAGTGGAGGGAAAGCATTTAAAAAGCAGATTTTTTTTTTTTTTTTTTTTTTAAACAAATATTTCCACTTTTTCAATTTTTCCACATCCCGTGCCAGAAAGGCTGAAGTATTCCTTGTTTCTCATTAAACTGTATTCTTGTCCTGTGAACGAGCGTTGGAGCAGTCATGGGTGGGACACTCGAACTTTCCAATGAAACCCAGACTGATGAGGGTTTTTTTTTTTTTTTGAGCCAGTGAACCCGGCAATGGCAGCGAGGCTCTGGAGCCGATCGCTGCCGATCGCTGAGAACTGGCAGGTGTGCGGACGATGACGAGTTTAATTTAATTTGCGCACGACTCCGAGGAGCTCAATGAAGTCGTGCGGCGGCGTGATGCGTCACGCGTTACGTTTCTGCGGCAAATAAAACACAGTAGATTCATAAACAAGCTATTCCGGCTAACGGGACGCCAGTTTGCGGCGCGTACAGTCGGTAAGGCGAAACACGACACGGCCGCGCTGCGAGATTTGTGAAATGACACACCGCAGTCTGTTTTTTATACCTCAGACATCTGCTAGAGAAATTCATCTGGTAATTGACCTACTTTCCCAACTTTCTGTTTCTGCGTAATCTGGTTATTATGTTTTAAAAGGTTATAATATTTGGAAATATTTGTGGAACAGTACAATGCGCTCTTTATTTTCCCCTTCTTTTTTTGTGTATTTTCCCCCCACTGTTTACCCACTTTATTTATCCTCTCCGTCGCTCGGGGGGTTTTCGACATCGTGTCTCTTAGAGGCCCGTCTGCACCAGGAAGCGGCACAGATGGAATTAAATCCCCGCGTCGGCATGAGCGGCTCGAACCGCAGACGTTCACAGGGCTCGTTGGTGCGTCGCTGCGGCCGCTGGGCTAACTGCTAACGTGCTAGCCGGCCGGATCAGCAGCTCCCTGAGCTCCTCTCGTTCTTCTTCTCTGAATCATTTTAGTCCTTGAAGTTTTAAAAATAAAAGTCAGTCACATGCTTTTACAAGTCCACGCTTCGTGTTTTTAGATTATATAATCCTCTGAGATATAATCCAGGTTTCTCCGAACCAGTGAACGGTCCCAGTTGAATTTTCCACCGCGTCGTTCTGGCAGCGTCGCTCAGATTTCGGGCGGCGACCACTTCCTGTTGTCAGCCAGACAAATAGCTGCCGTGTGTTTTCTAACTGGACGCAGCGAAGAGGAAGCTGAAAATGAGGAAATGATGAGCCCCCATCTCGTTAATTGTCCTTTCATCACGTTAGGGAGGCGATGGTCACACACACACACACACACACACACACACACACACACTCAGCATCTCACGGGGCTTCAGGAGGCCTTCACCCTTGTGTTTGGACCAGCGTTCGCATTGTGCGCTAGTTTCGGCTGAGGCCATAGATTTCTTTATTTTCCCTCGCCACATTGGCGGCGCTTCTCAAACCCGACGGGCGAAGGAAGCAGATACGAGGACATTCTTCGTCTGGGCGTCGCCGTCTTTGAGCCGGGCGGATCGGAAACGGCGCTAAAGTCCGTTCTAATCTACATTTTCATATAAGAAATCCATATCCCCCTCTCACACACATTCGCCGCGCCGTGAGGCACCAGGTGCTGCGGCGTTATAACAGGCGTGAAATGAGTCCTCTGCTGCACCGCTTTGAAAAGGCCGAAAACGTTTGGGGGGGCGACAGTCGTGCAATAAGTTTGACGGCGAAGGAAATACAGCACATGTTTTGATTCTTGGATTTCATCTTGATCGCTACCACGAGCGCTAATTAAACGGTTATCTCAGTGCCCTGTTTCGTTTTAATTCCATCATTTCCATTTGATTTGTAACACATGGCCGAGGTATTTGTGTGAGAGAGGGGGAGGGGCTCGGTGCAGGAGTCGGCGCTAATCAGCAGAGCGTGTGTCACCAAACGCGCCGCCGCCCGTTAGCAGGTAAACGGAGAGCAGACACAGGAAGTGGTTGAGAAAAACAACAACCCCAAAAAAAAATCAACACAGCGACAAATTGTCTTTTTATTGGTGCTGCCTCGTCGTGTCCGGTGTCGTGTCGCTCTCCTGTGGTGAACCCGCGGACCCGGTTTTTGCGGTGGAAGGGTTTCGCCAAACACATACGTTGCGGTGCCAAGCGGTTTTACGGCCGTCGGCGTTTCCACCGACCAGATGGCGACAGGTGACAGGGAAACACGCGAGGAACTTTTCCCTCTTCCTTTTTTTTCTAGATCGATGTGAACCGATCAAAACGAGCCGGTTATTTTCTTACCCCATCAACTCTGAATGTGGTCCACTGCTTTTTTTTATGAGTCTAATAATCAGCCACGGTGATTGATTTCGAGCTAAAAACAAAAACGTAACAGACGTACAAAAATATTCAAGTTGAATAAAAAAAAGTCCAAACCGAGTCGCTCGTTTACAACATCCCGCGTCTGTTCCCTCCGGCGCTGATACAGCAGACGAAACGGATCCGTTTACCGTAGGATTAATAGGGCGATAACGACATGTCATCAAAACAAACATCATAAAGCACGAAACTGACTGATGTGCTCTGAAGACGTTACGTGGTAAATGACCTCAGGTTGGCAGCGCTCACGCCGTGACCTTTACAGATATGATGTAATAACAGCGGTTCTCTCTCCACCCCGGCGTTCGCAGAGCTGCGAGCGATCTGGAGCCAGTCGCCGGGAGACGACCCCGCAGCATGAGCGTCGCCCCGCGAGCTCTTCAATATAAAGTTGTGTTTTATGAATTGTGAGTTCTTTTGGGAGGGAAAATGGAAGCGGGGGGGTCGCACACGTCGACCCCCCCTCATCATGGAGGATTTATCGCGGAGCTTTTAGCGTCAGCGCTCGGCTCTTGGCGGGAGTTAAATTGGGAATGAGAAGAGAGTCGGGGTGTGAAAGGCTCGTAATTTTTAATCTTTGTAAATTGGGGGGGGGTTGCACCCTGTGACCTCAGCTGCACATAATTCTCATCCTAATTTATGGCTCATGGTGGAATAATCCCACCTGCAGGAAACTAATTAGGCGTGGGAACAACGCTGTATGCACGTGTGTGTGTGTGTGTGTGTGTGTGTGTGTGTGTGTAAAGCACCTGAGGGTTAAATCTTCATCATAATGGGACATTTCGTGTAATAATTACGTCGCAGGTCGTTTCAAATTGATCATACTGTTAAGGAAGATTTGCGTGTTTTTGTTGTTATCCTGCCCGATTGCAACGCCAAAACATGTTTGTTTTAATGCTGTCAGGTGATGCACACACACACACACACACACACACACACACAGGATTCAGGATTCAAGTCAGATCTGAGTAACTTCAAAAACACCCGATTTGACTGAAAAGATTTTGTGAAAAATCTTTTCGAACTCGTCCCGAGAAGTCACGTCACTTTTCGGATGTGTGTGTGTGTGTGTGTGTGTGTGTGTGTGTGTGTGTGTGTGTGTGTGTGTGTGTGTGTGTGTGTGTGTGTGTGTGTGTGTGTGTGTGGGGTGGGGGTTGGGGGTTAAATCGGAACCCGCTCCGCCACCTGGAACATCTCCAGCGACGTTTGTGCCTCATAAACACATTCGCTGACAGGTTGGCTGATTTAAAGCGTCCAGCGGGGGGAAATCCTCGCCCGCGTCCAAGAAAATCTGAGAAGCGCTCAGACGGCGGGCGCTCGGCTACCTGTTCCTCCCGGCGCCTCACCATTAGTCATCCGCAGTTTGTCACCGCCGGCGCGTCTCCCGCTTCCTCCGACGCGTGACGTCATGCGCGTGGAAATGAAACCCGGCGGCCAATTAAATCGCTGTATGTTTTGACCCGGACGGCGGTAAATATGGAATATTGGAGCAGATGCTCTGCATGAAGTCACGTCTCTCTGCAGATGGATACCTGCTGTTTATCTCGTTTTTCAGTCACGCAGCCGCTTTGTGCTCTGATCGGATGTGTGCGTCCGTCACCGCGTTGCGTTGTTGTTTGTGTAATTAAAACGAATTTGCGAAGCGGATTAGGGCGCTGCGGCGACGTCACGCGTCCGCACCGCACCTCCGGAGTTCAGCGAACCTGACAGTGATTCATGCTTTTTCCCGACCGAGTCAATTGCCTTAAAACAAAAATATTTTGGAGTACACAGCGCAGCAGTTAATTTTATGGTACAGTGCAGGCCTGTAAAATCAGCCCGGTCCAGCTGGCCCGCGGTTTTACAGCGGAGTCTCGCTGCTTCGACGCTTTAAATGCTTTCTTATGCTCTTTGCTTCCCAGACCTGAAAAGACATTACCGCACCTTTTCAGATGAAAAATAATTAGCACACGGGGGCTGGAAAACAGAGCGTCTGCACTCAGCACCTCACGCTCTGCGGCGGCGGCGGCGGCCAGGTCACGATAACCGTGACAGGCTGAAGTTTCGGAGAGAAGCTCTCTCGTGATTTAACCCCTGAACTCCTGTCGCCTGCCGTGCCAGTGACGTGTCGCCGGTTATCCTACCGATGCATCATCATCATCATCATCATCATCATTTGTACTTCTGAAGCTTCCCTTGGCCGAGTAAATCTCCTCCTCCACAGTAGCTGATGTTGAAGGGATACTCATCTTTACTCAGTTTAGTGCCTGCAGTAGATTTGGGTCAGCGTGCTCCCACTGTGGAGGAGCGAGCAGTTTTCTGAATATTACCTATATCCTGATGGAGGACGGCTGAGGCCATGACGATGCTGCGGTCGCTACCTCTGGGCTTCGCGCTGCGTCGTCAGATATTCCGTCAGCGTGTGAAGACTTTACAGATAAGTTGTGCTTCGTCCTCGTGTCAGCCGTTTCCTCACAATGTGTCTGGAGCGCCGAATGTGAAACAGGTTTCTTCTGAAGCGCTCTCGGTTTAATTGCATCATTTAAAAGTGATCAAGCGTAAGAGAAAATGGTTTGGTACTGTACCGGGCTTTCGCTCTCTTTATGGTTTTTTTTTTCTTGATATTCAACAGACACCGCGCGCTAATTTTTATCATGTGCTGCTCCAGCGGGATTTGAGCTCGCGGCCGAACACGGTGCCAGTTTGGCGCGGGGGAGCGTTCGGTCGGCGAACGCAACACAAACACAAACAGGGAGGACGTTTTTGTTCTGTGCGGCGTACGACAGCGACGCCGCACAGAACGAGCGGCAGCGTAACTTTACGCCCAAGAAAAACACGAGCACACGTCCAGCGAGCGGGCGCAGCACCGGGTTTTTTTCACCGGGAGCGGCCCACGTTGTTTTTCCAGCAACCCAGCCGCAGAAAATCGAGCTGATCTAATCATCGGAATACACGGTCGGATTCTGGGGGGGTTTCCACCGTGCTGGGCCGGGCCGGGCCGGGCCGAGCCTGCGAGTGCATCATCTAAAGTAAGGGTGTGTTACGCTAAAAGGTGAGGAGGGGTGCGAACATGATGGATAACTTTTTCTAAAAACGTTTAGACTCCAGCCAGGGTTTCAGCTGAAATGCAGGCGAGGAAAAAAAAAACAAAAAGCCTGCTGGATGCGCGTTAATGTACGTTGGCTGGTGTCGCACTAACGCAACACGTTCTCACGCTTGTTGTGTTGAACGCACACGTAAAACTGCAGATGTACAGTCGAGAGGCTGAAGGAACTTTCCCATCAGCTCCCACGCACATATGTGAGAAACAGGGCATGCTAAAGGAGCAGTACGCCCAAAACAGAACACACACACACACACACACACACACACCGTCGAGACGATGCATTTTAATCCAGCAAACTCCTACTTTTATTTCACTTTATTGGGAATAAAACTGGGATTAGCCGACCTGCTGGTTCTGACAGCAGTGGCGAGTAACCTCGCGCTGCGAGACGAAGAAAAGAGGGGGGGTAACACAACCACAGCGATTAGTATGAAACCCATTTTTAATAGCTGCCCTGTGCATTGTTTTTTACACAGCCTGCGGCCTGCCAGCGTTTTAATGGCCCGCACTTATTCTATACTCCCTTAATTTGAAAATAACATCGTAAAGAAAAATAAAAAATAAAATAAAATAAGGGGCCTTGTTGGTGGCCCCCTCATGTCGGGATGGAGCGTGAACCCAGCTGTAACGTTTCCTCCACCCATTATTAGCTCTGCTGCTTCGGACCCAACGCCATGGAAATCAACAGCGTTCACGCAATAATTCACGGAGCGGTGCGTACGGTAAATAAACACATTTAATACACCACCACGCTTAGCAAACGAAATAAGCTCGCTCCTCCTTTAAAATAAAAAAAGATGATTTCAAGATGACATCTGGGAATGTGAATCCCGAGTCGCCGTCGACACATTGCCGAGTTTGTCTGAGCCTCCCTTAATGTGGCGTGAGTCGTACTGCGCCGTTTTCAGGTGCACTTAGAAAAAAAAAAAAAAAAAGGGGGTGGCGGGGGTGGCGGGGGTGTCGGTGTACGTGGATGCCTCCGAGCGAATGCTGTTCCGTCTCAGGGTCTCATTTAGGACACGGGGAGGGAGGAGAGCGAGCCGCTCCAAATAATAAATTCACTTATCGTAAAGCTGAAATCCAGAGCATATTTGAATCCGCTGCTGGATGTTTCACCGCCGCTCGGGGGCTTTGGCTGCTGCTTTTTTTTCCCTTTTTTTACAGCGCAGACCCTTCAGCTGAAAGTGTTCACCTGTTACCTGCGCCTTTAAAACGTGTGCATATGCCGAGGAAACGCGCCAAGCTCCGCAAATCCACTCACGGAGACCACCGGAGACGGGATTAAAACCCGGAACCTTTCTTTCATAAAGGACGGGAAAATGCACACGGAGGAATAAGAACTGGAGGAGGGAGGAGGTGAAGAAGCCATGGCAGGAAGTAACGTGTCCTCCCATAAAGTCCGTTCACTGGGAGTTTAACTGAAGGTGAAACTTGTCCCTCTAAGATTTAATCAGTGACACAAAGCCACGATAAAATCACAGGGTTTTTTTCCGAGTCTGTCCGTCCGTCCGGCGCCGCATCGACATGGAGGTGGAAGGAAAGTAACTCAAGGATGGATTTCCGTGTTAAAAAGTCTCTGCAGATTTGTCCGTCTCCGCTGAAGCCTCGTATTAACATCACGTAAACGTTTGTGTGGATAAAACATGTCGGAGCGGCCTTGGGCAAAATGCTGGACCCCACATTACCTCTGATGAGGAAAAGAGGAGACCGTTGTCGGTGTGCTAGGACGTCTGTGTGCGTTTCTAAATAATAAACCTGGAAGCTGTTTTAGTCAAATTACATAAATACACAGGAGGAAGACCTGAAGAGAAGACAGCTGATACCGTCTGTCTCTTTACGTTCACATTGAAGTGTGTTAAACTTGTCTTCTCCTGAACGACTCCAGCAGTCCGTTTGTATAGAAGTCTGTGAGAAAATGGATTTATTAAACATTTTCATACTGAGTTTACGTCTCAGTCTCTAGTTTCAACTGTTCTTCAACACATCACAGTTTTAATTTTGTGCATTATGATCCATTTAGAGGAAGCAGCAAAACAAGACGGCCGCGGCCAATTCAGCAAACTCAGATGTCACAGAAGCTGCGTCCATTTTCATTTTCTTTACAATCTGCGAACTGTCTACAGGTAACAAACTGAACTGACCTCTGACCTCTGACATAATCATGACTTTGTGTTTGGCGCAGCTGCTCTGTTGCTTCAGCACTTGGAGCGTACCGCTGCTTTTTTAATTTTCCCACCAGCTGCTTCAAGTCTTCAGACCTGTTGACCACAAGGTCACACCCCTCGCACCACCGGGCCCTCGTGCCACATGGAGAAGCTCTCTGCTGGAGATCTGAACGTAAACACCCCTCCTGTTGTTTTTTTTTTTTTTTTTTACACGGGTCGGGCCTTTAACAGGAACTCAAGCTGTGCTCGCTCGCCATTACGTCCTGGCGAATGAAAAGACATAAGTCAGGTGATCAAACGAGTCGGGGGGTATCACACGGCCTCCTAATTGAATCTGCCTCCCTCATCTCACCATCGCACACATATATATAATAGAATGTAGACTCCCAGAACGAACCTCGGCCGCCAACTGTGTCAAGTAAATGTTTTTTTTCCGTGCGCTTGATGCACAAAAGCCCCTCTGTTTCACGCCGTGCAGCCCTGAAACACGAGGCATTTTAAAAATAGATTTTATTAATGCGCGGAGCATCGGCAGAATACTAAATAACGCTGAGCTGTTGGAGCGGGCGCAGGTGTGGTCGGCGTCTGTCAGGAGCCGGCGCTCGGCCCGTCGGACCCGGAGATTTACCCGGCGCGTTAAACTGCAGCCAGCTTTACGGTCCTGAGTTACGCGGCCGGCTTGGAAAAATAAGGAAGAGTCCAGGGTTAAGGGGCGGGGGGTGGGGGTGGGTGGGGGCGGGTGGGGCTTACCAGGCGGATCAGCGCCGACCGTCCCCGAAGACATAACACGTTAGCGTTGAAGGGAAACGGCAGGATGACGGCGACCCAGACGCGGCGGGCCAACTGTCGAGGCGACGAGACGTCCGGGCAGATTGAGTTGTTGCTGATGACAAGTGGGGCGGCGGGTGCGTTTGGTTTAATGGGAGTGTCGGGGACAAACGGGATGGATTTCATCCTGAGGAGGAATCTCGGGATTCGTTTAAAAGTCCAGCTTCGTTGCTGCTGTTCACGGATCCAGGAAGTGATTAAGCGGCTCTCGGTGTTTGTGCATCAGGCGATTTGTAAACCCTCGCGAGTCGCTTCACGCTCGCTGTTTACCGAATGGAGACGCGCCAGTGCAACTTACGTGCGTCCTGATCTGTCCTCACTTCCCCTCGCCCTCTGTTTACCTCTCCCCGACCATGTTTTGGCTTTTCATTTCCCCCCCGACCTGCCATTTTCCACCAGATGTCTCCGTACCCCCCCCACACCCCGGCCCGTTCCTCTTTCTCACCTGTTTTCACTTGGAGTCACCTGGCCTCCCCTCCCTCTCCCACACCTGTTCCCAGTTACCCCATTATCCCAGTCGACTATATGAACCCACCTCTATTTGGCTCGTCTGTTTTGTTTCTGTTCACGTTTCCTGGTGTTTTCCCCTGAGTCCCTGTTCCTGTATTCTGACTTCTTCCTTGTTTTGTTGGACGCCGGGTTTCGGGGCCGTTGGACTCCTCCGATCTGTGACCCTTCGCTAGTCTCGCCTTCCCGTTCAAGCCTTGTTTCTTCATTCTGTGAATAAATCAGCGAGCAGTCTGTGCAGTAAGTAGCTGTGCTAACAGCTAACGGTTCAGTCTTGGGACAGAACCGGGATGCGTTCAGCAGCGGACTCCGTTTCCCATCAGACCCCAAGGACTGCGCTGTTGTCGAACGCCACAGCTCGAAGGAAGAGGGCCGTGTGATGCTAACCGCTAACTGCTAATTAGCGGGAGTCGAGCAGTGACCAGTGAGTTGGAAGTATCACCTAGTAAACTAAGAGGCACCGCCGAGCTCTGACCAGGTTCATGGAGCAGAAACCTACAACTCGGGAGGACGTGAACTTTCAAGCACAATCTGTTTTTTCCAGACACATTTTTATCCAAATAAATCCGGCGTGACATCAAAAAACCTTTATTGCAGGGACTTTTCAGAGCTGCAGCTGCCGGCCCCTCTCAGGATGTTGTGACGGAGGACACTGACTGAATGCACGTCTTTATCCCCCCCAAACAACATCCTACTTCACCTTCAACCCCAATTCGAGCTTGTTAAGTCTGATTGAGCAACAACCGCATGGGAATCTGTCAGATTTCTGCGAGGTGGAATAAGAAATTAAGATTAAGCGTCTGCGCAGAGCAGCGAGAGTAAATTACGTCAAATTGGAAACAGGGTCTCCTGAGACGCAGGAACATCTGTCGGGGAGTCAGGTTGCTCCGGCTCTCGTTAGGCTCTGGTCTCCCCCCCCCCGCCCTCGGGCGCTGTCCACTGTTTTCCAAACAACCTCGGAGCTGAGGCCAAGACTTAATGTGTCCGCGCTCACCTTACCCAGAACCCCCGCTGTCCCCAGATGCACTTTCCTTGCAGGCGGACGTCATGTCGTCGCAGTCGGTGCGTTCAGATTAAGTACTTAGATAATCTCGCCGCCAGCGACAGCTTCTTTGTGTTTAAAATATAAAATATGGACAATGAAAGCTGCATCACGCTGGCAGACATTAAAGCGAGATAGATCATGTCAGGCGCGCACGCAGCGTCCAAGTATTTTCTGGGTCGACCCGTTTGCAGCGAGGATCTCATTGAAAAAACACATGTCCTGACATATCACGATGTGTTTGTGATGTTTCTTTCCTCCCCCGTTTTTTTTTTTCACACCGGAGGAAGAAAGGTAAAAGTGCGTCCAAGTTTGGGGTTGTCACATTAATGACACGATCGCCCCTGACGTTCAAATTACACTTGACAGTGAACTTCCGAGGCGCAGATGTATCGGCCCGGGCCCAAGCAGACGCCAGCGCCGGTGCCAGATGACTGAGCGATCATTTTGGAAAACACTGGCAACACCCGCTGTTTTCATTTTCAGCTCCTTTTTTTTTTTTTGTACCTCTTCGTAAACTTCAGGAGAATCTCTCAGCTTTTTTTTTTTTTTTTTTTTTTTTAATGCTGAGGGTCCCAGATGACTCGGAGCATATCTGGACGATGACGGAAAGCCGCAAATAAAAAAAAAAAAAAAAAAAGAAGGTACAAATCTGCCAGCGTGAGCTCTGTTGACGTGTTTAGATTCCAGCTACTGTCCGTGAGATTTGGAAATTACAGTCGACGCGAGCAGCCAGCTCCAAGGGTTAACGCGAGGTTATCCCTCGCCGCCTCCCGAAACGACTCCCCCGGGAGCTGACCCCCCTCCCCCCCATGTGTCCTGACCTCACGGCGCTGGAGCTGTTTGCTCGTCAGGTCTGAACTCCTACTGTCGCCATATTTCCTCTCTCCTGTTTACTCTTTACATCACTTACTTTTATTTTTCTCCCCTTCCTCTCGGCCCTCCTCTCTGCTTTCTCCCCTCTCCTCTTTCTTCTTCTTCTTCTTCTTCTGTGTCTCCCTCAGCTATGCGGCCGCGCTGCCAGGCCTGACTCTTTCGATTTGAGCGCAGTACATGTGGTTGAAATCTGAGGCGCACGGCACTGCCAAGCCGCAGGCCCCGTAATGGAGCACTGGCGCAGGAGAATAAGCCATTGTTCCCGGTGCAGTCGGTGGACGTATAGACGGAGGGGAGGGAGGGAGGGAGGGAGCTCGAGCTGAGTCTATTTAAAGAAGAAGAAGAAGAAGAGGAGGAAGAAGAAGAAGGAGGAGGACGCCGAGCGCAGTCCCCGGGGAGTCATTTCCAGACCCGCGCTCTGAAACGACGCCTCAGCTCCAGCGACAGCTTAATCCACAGAGAGAGTACGGACATCACACAGTAATCTAATAATGATATATAATAATATATTCATTAATTGTTTCATGACTCTGAAAAGAGTCTGTCCATATCCACACTAAATATGATTTCAACGTGATTACATTTGCACCTGGTGCTAATGTTCGTCTCTAGCGTCCGTGTCTATCCGTCGTCTGTCACACCAGTACCAATATAAATCCTTATTTCACCACATAAAGAGCTAGTTAATATTTCAGTATCATATTGTACAAATACCTGCCCCCATACAAACATCAGGAACAGTTAGAGTTTTGTATTCATTATACAAAACGGCCCTTTTATAGATTTATTATTGCTGCTTGGACAGTATTTTAATTTGGGAGTCGGTCAACATGGGACTTGTTTTAGTGACTCTGTGCCGGAGTGGAAGTGAAAAGACACTCTGGTAGAGTAAAAGTACACGGCCGCAGTACTCATTGTACACGTCGCTCTGATTATTTGCGTCCAATCACCGCTACGACTTTTTAAACGGTTTCATTCCATCGATGGTTGTTTACAAGAATATGAAACAGGAGGACAATCTGTTCAGTCCTGATGACGGGCCTCCATAAAACAATCATTTTTAAATACATCTGGACTCCATTTACCCCCCCCCCCACACACACACACACACACACACACACACACACACACACACACACACACACACACACACACACACACACACACTCGCCTGCCCCCCCCTCACTGTGCACAACCAGAATCAGGACGCAGGGGGCCACAGCCCTGACAATTTTCAACTTAATTAAAATGTGTTTATGACCGAGTGGGGGCGGGGGGTGGTGAGTGTGCAGATTCTTGTTGATTAGTCACACCAGCTGCCGTCCACCCCCCCAAACCCCCCCGCCCCCCCATCCCCCTGCTAATAAACCCCCCCCTCATCGATTTTATAACACTTAAAGGGTCAAACTCGTCTGGCGAAATCGTTTGTTTACCTCGCGGGATGCAGCCAGATCATTAAAATAACTACAATGGATGGAGTGACCCCCCCCCCCACACACACACACACACACACACACTCGTTAAAATTTATGGCAGAGTGAGATGGGGGGGGGCGCTGGAAAGTTGAAGCGGTGTCATCTTGAATCATGGGAGCTGCCAGCACTGCAGCGACTCTTGGTGCCACGAGGTCCCGAGGTTTCGCCTCCGCAGCTTTTCCCATCAGATCGTTTCCCCGCACGGGGGCCCGTACGACAAGTCGGGCCCCCGCCTGGGGCCTCCGCCTCGCCCAGCGCCGCCTCATCCAGCGCCGCCTCGTCCAGCGCCGCTCCGTCCACAACGCCATCCTTCCTGCACGGACAGCCATAAAACAAAGACGGTGTAATGGCTGATGTCGGGGCACGACCTGAGGCAGAGATGTGCTCTTCGCTTTTATGACGCAGTGCAAAGCCGTAAACCCCCCACACACACACACACACACACACACACACACACACACACACACACACACACACCACATGCAGGAAGTCGTGAGGCATCGGACATCGGTGATGACAAACCACCATGGCGAACCTGCACGTGTTTGTTTAGCAGCGTTTCTCCTTGGACGTCTCATGCCGTTCGGAAAAAGGCGGCGATCTAATAGTAGGAGCCATTTTGTCGATTGAACGCAGCCCCGAATATTTTGGGAACTTTTTTTTTTTTTGTCTCTTTCTCTGTCGTCAGCCTTGGCTGCTAAATGCTTCCTCATGCAGAGGTCCCGATCCTGCAGTAAGTAAATACTGTGTGGAGCTGAAGCCTCTATTGTTTTTTTGTACATTTATTGTATCTTCAAATCTGAATTTATCACGACATCTGACTTTCTGCTCGCTTGACAAAAGCAAAATGTGACAGTGCAGTGGAAAATAATTCATGACGTGCATGAAGCATGTGACTTAAATGAAGCGCTCCTCAAATTAATACGCAACAGACGTAAATCCCCCGTCTCCGCCATGTTTTCGATATTTCCTGCAGCCTTTGAGGTTGACTGGAAAATTAGCACCGCCAACCTTTGATCTCAGTAGGGGTGAGTGTGTGTGTGTGTGTGTGTGTGTGTGTGTGTGTGTGTGTGTGTGTGTGTGTGTCTGACTTGAATGGGAAGCTGTAGTCATTAAGCTAGCTTAACATTTAACGCATCACTCAATCGTGATTGGTCGCTTTCAAACTCAGTCATCAGCTTGTTAGCCCTGGTCGTCCTGGGCGTGCTAACGTGCCAAAGCTCGTGCGTTTGTCTCCGCGATGTCGTTCCTTCCACCGAGCGCTGCGGCTCAGGGCTGAAGCATCGCGTGGCTGGAAGCCCGTGTCCGCGCTGCCACGGCGAGCGGAGGATAAACGGCCCGTTGTGACGGAGCCGCCGAGCTTTCAGCAGCTCCTCTTGAGTTGGTTTTAACATCAGAGGATAAAGCGGCCGCCGTCTGGAAGGGGGCAGCTGTTTCCTGCCCCCCCTCCATGTCTGTGGGACGCTGATGTATGAGCCGGCCCGGGTAAGGAGAGGAGAGGTCCTCCCAGAGTTAACGTCGGGTCACGGTAGCGCTCCTGCCTCCTCGCCGTTACCCGCCGCCGCCGTCCTGCGAGCCCAACACGTGTGAAGGATTACAGCATCAGCAGATAATCAATAAAAATCACAACACATATTTGATGTGATTGATGCCTCCGCGCTGCCCTCTGCGCTCGCGTCGTCATTAGTAGTGGAGTACGCGGTGGCCGCGGTGATCCATCCTGATCAACAGTGAAAGTGTCAGACGCCGCCGTAAAAGTCGTTGCGGCCCAAGTGCGGCAGCTGGGTTCACCCCCCCACACGCCGCTTCCCTTCCCGCTTCAACCTCAGTCGTCTCCCTCGGCGAACGGTTTAGGATGTCTAGGTCACGACGAGGCGTGTGACGGATGAGGGCGGGGGAGGAATGGTCTCGGTTTACCGCCGTCCAGAGGGAATCCCGGGCGGATTTGAAAAACACCACATGGGCACAGTGGGACGTTAAGTGTCTGTCCCGGAGGAGCGACCCGAGGCGAGATTCCTGACTGGCAGCGCGGTGCTTCCCAAACAGCGGGGGAGCGGGATGATTGATCCGTGGTCGGTGTGTTCAGCAGACGAGAGCGGGAGCTGGCGTTTATTGCCATATATGCCGCTGGCTGGTTTGATCGCCGCCCTGTTTCCCAGAAGTCCAATAAATATGTTTTGATGAGCAGAGACAGATTTCTCTCATGAGGAGTTTATTGATTTCTTTTTTTTAAGTAGCAGATTGGCCACATACTGAGATACATGAGCTTTTCACCAGCTGATTTTTTTTTTTTTTTTTTGTAAGTTTTCCATTAGAAACAGAACGTTGTGTTTAAGTATTCAGTTTACATCGTCAGGATTTAAACCCCCCGTTCAATCAGTGCGGCTCAAACATCCAGCCAATCAATCGATCAATGGCCGTGTCCTGTTGAATAATGGGCCCGTCCCATAATCAGGTGGAAGCTCGTCATGATTAACGGGGGCTTACACTAAATTATTATCAGAAGAAGAGGCTGGAATGACATCATGTTTGACTGGGTGATGTCTGTGCTACTGTGAGGAACAGAAGTTATTATGAGCTGTCCTCAGGTTGATGGGAAACAGGCCCCATTATCTCCCATAATGCTTCACTGGCATGGGCTGCGCAGACAAGCTGGCCTCGCTCGCGACGGGACACCCCATTGGCTTGATTTACGCGGACGCTAATGAGGGGAGGAAACCACTTTGCTCGCGCAGACGTATTCAGGGATTACGTTTCCCGCTGAATGGGAATATCAGCCGGTCCGGGCTGCTGCCTGCGAGCCGACGCCGACGGCGAGGATCCCGAGGGACGGAGCGTACGCGGCGACGCATCATTACGTGTCAGTTGACGTTGTTCAGTCTTCGCTGGTCAGATACACAAAGCTGCATCGTCTCTCAGAAAAGGAAAAGCTTCTTTATTACGGATTAATAATAATTCGGCAAGTTCTGGGTTGCCAGGTTGTGGACAATCCTCCTCCAGCAGTTTATTTGTCTTTTTAGCTCTTCAGTTCATCAGGGACCGTCTGACCAAACTGCAGGACGGTCCGGATCAGAACCTTTTACCTTTACAACTGCAGACTCATCAGAAAGTGACACCCAATCAATTTAAATATTTGTGTAAAGTACAAATACCCAAAAGTATTTTTACCAAAGTAAATCTATTTGTTTTCCACCACAAAGCTGCAGAAGTGACTGGTTCAGCGTTGTGTGTGGTTTTTCCACGTCCGTGTGAACTGTTGTCGTATGTGAACCTGACGGAGACCTGAAGTGGCGTGTCTGTTTGTGTTTTGTGTTGTGTTGTGCAGGGAATTGTTTTAATTTAGGGAAACAACAAACTTTTCATGACCCACTTTTTTGTTTTTTTTGAAGATGTCCACGTCTGCTCGTCATTCTGCTGTCTGGACTTGATGTTCCAGCAGCGTTCGCCCCGACGGGACTCGCTTCCCGGCAGCTGACTGGCATTTTGGAGATGTCGCAACACGCCGTGATCTGCCGCAGAGGGAGAGCGCCTGAATGATATTGATCCATTGACAACATAAAGGTATCGATTGGTTTGGTCGGTGCAGGGACGTGTGGGTCTCTGTGATGAGAGTTGTGTGTTTGTTTCGTAATAAAAACCAACATAAATAATGGAATTGTAATGGAAAACACCGAGGAAGAAAACTCAACTCCTGCGTTTCTCCTCTCCTGTGAAGACTTAATCCCGTTTAGAGACGTGATAATCTGCAAAGAGTCTGAGAATCCCACCAGACAAAATAAATCAGAGGGGATTAATGCAAACCACAACAACTCCTCCCTGGACTTTCATCTCACTCAGACTGTGCACAGGGAGGATAACAGCAGGGGTCTGACCGTGAAGTAAAGATGATGCAAAGATTTACCAGCAGAAGGGAATCAAACTGGTGAAACGTGCACCCCCACGGAATAATCCCCACTCTCTCTCTCCATGAAGTCATCTGATGCTCCAAACAATCCTATTTTCCACCGCACAATAATCCCGGTTTCCCTCTCAATCCGAACAGCAGACTCCGTCCGGCTCCCCGGCAGGTGTGTGCGTCCGAAGACTCGCCTGCTCGTCGTGTTCTGGAAAACAAAGCGGTTGGGGTGATCTTATCGCGTCCTCTGTTTGCAGAGACGTCTTCATCTCGTCGTTCCCGGATCCATTCAGAGGAATTTACGTTTTCAGGAAAATTCCATCACTTTTCAGCATCCCTCCTCCTGTGCTCGTTGTCATCGTCTTCACTTCCCCCCAGAAACAAACCTTTCAGATGCCTGTGGTCGTCTCAGCTTTCCATCCCTCCTCGCTTTGACCCTCTGCGGTGGTTCACCAGGCCCGGGACCAGGACCAGGCCCGGGACCAGGAGCAGGATCAGGACCAGTGTTTACCATCAGAGTACAGATCCAGTCTATATCTGACATTATGTTTATTATCCTCTTATTTCTTCAGCACTGAAAAGCCCCTTATCCTTCCAGACATCACTCCCGGGTGCCGTTGGATTCGCTCGCCTCGTGACATGACATGACATGTGGCGAGTGGGTGGAGGTGGGGTGGGGATGGGGGGGGTCAGCTATGCAGCGTGGTTGGAAAGCGCCAATTTTCTGCGGTGCCGCAGTTCAGCCGGGTTCGCCCAGGTTCCTCCGACCCACGGCGCTGAGCCGTGTCACGGCGAGGACAGTGGTTAGAGCCCGTCCCAGAGCTGGGAGCCGCTGTCACGGGAACGTTATTGTTTTTCTCTCATGCGACCCAGAGCGGCGCTCGCCGATCACGCACGCCGCGCCGGCAGATCGCTCACATTTGCGTGTAATTCAAACAAGAAGCGTCTCCGTTTCTGGACGTCTGGGAAGTGCTGACAGGGATATCGATGGTTGTCCTCCTTCACTTCACTCTCACTCAGACTGTCACCAAAGAAAAAAGGTGTTTATTTATTTATTGACGTTTCTTTGGTGTTGATTTTTCAACCGTTTTTTTTTTTTGTTGTTGATATGTGGAAAATACCGAGGCTGTTTTTCCTGTGGAAAAGTTCTGGAGAGAGAACATCTCATAATGGTTCTGCACGAGTCAAATCCATCATCTTGTCTCCACTGTGTGTGCGGTCCGGTTTGTCCTCCACCTGCAGCGCTCCGTCAGTCCTGCAGCGCGCCACTCGTCTTGTAAAAGTGTCAGCGGTGGACGGACCGATCCGATCCCTCACGCTCCGGGTTGTGCTCGCCAATTACAGGCCATTATCATTTTGATATTTCGGGGCTTTCTTGGCTCTGGAATCAGTTTCTTAAAAAAAAAAAAGCGGGAATCCAGAGATGGGTCGTGGACTTTTTACTGCGAGTCAGATATTTGGGACCTAATGTTTCCCAGACTGCGAGTCTGCAAACGAGTTTCCCTCGTCTTTGTTTTTAAAATCCAGACGACTGCGTTTGATCGCTGACATCACGCCGCCGACCGGCATCCTGCACTGTACATTAATCAGTAACAGTATGAACGTGGCGTGCAGATGGGTGGCAAACACGACAGCAAGTGTCCACGGGCCTCCAGAACCGCTCGGCCTGACTTCTCTGAGTGTGTGGATCTGGGCCAGAGATTCTTCAGATTCAGAGTGTTTTAATGTCGAAGACGTCGTTTCGTAATCGTAACGTCTTGTTTTACATTTTTGCTTGAGAAATGACTTAAACCATGAATCAGTGAAATACTTTGATTCCTCAGATATTTCGTCCACTTGATTTGGAAAACAGCAGATGTTCCCATGACTTTGCTTCATCATAGATTTCTTTAAAAATCTAAATCACTGCACTGTGACCTATATTTCATTGAAAGTAACTTCTTCTAATCAGGGAAAATGACCACCGACAACGCAACGTGAAGGAACAGAATGTGTTTGTGCAGCGTGTAAGTAAATATTTAGACTGAGCGGTACTCCGATGTTCTGGCTCGGTGCTCCCATTGCTTTGGACGTGAAACGACACTTTGATTAATTACAGGAACTCTCAGCCGTACTAAATGGAAGGTTAAGAGAATTCAACTCGCTGCACAGAGTCCTGACCGGGAATCAGAATTCCTGCCGCGACCCCTCGCCTAAAGTGCCGCTCAGGAAATTGCAAAGCAGACCCTGGATCAGCGTCCAAGGCCGATTTGACCCCCATTAGTTGGGGAAGGGCCAAGTGGCTGGAAGTGGAAGCAGGATGTTGGGTTCTGAAGCGGGACACGGCTCCGGGTCCAAACCGTACGACGGCTTGGAGCTTTTGATGCAGCGACGTCATCCTCGCTCTTAAAGGTCTCGGTGGTTTGCGGCTGTAAAAGGATTATTTGTCGCGCACATTTATCACTATCCGCTAAATGTCGTTCTCGTAAATATTTTACCATCAGTTGCTGAGATGTAGTTTTTTTTTTCCTGGTGGTTTCCGTCTAATGAAGCGAAAGGTTTGACCGTGAGCTTAATATTCACAAAGCCAAGAAAGTTAACATCCTGTTCCCAAGCAGAGGCCTGCACAGAGCTGTGCTGTAACTGTCGTCTTTTTCTCGTCCCTCTGAGCTGATTTAGCGTCTCTTCGCAGGTCCTCTGTGTCTCTTCTGGTCGTCCTGCGGTTGTGTTTTGTCTTCATGAGTCTCTTCATATCTCTGCTGATTCTAGGTGTAGTTGTGTCTTTATGAGTTTGTTTTTTTTCTATCTCTGCATCACTTTGGATCCCGGGGCCCGCCCGGCCATGTTGGGCCTGTTCGGTTAAACCCTCAGCGCCTCCATCATCTCCATCATCACATGTAAACCCGATTGAAAGAGGGAACCCCAGACTGAGAGGGTGGGGGTGAGTTGTGGTTCTATCTCAGCTGAGATGAAACATGTGTACACAACCCGAGCTCAGCCAGTGCCAACACATTTAACACCGCCCCCCCTCGGAGGGAAAGCCAAACACTCGGGAGCGTTCTGCTCTGTGTCGGACGTATGGAATCTGAAAATCTGAACCCGTCGCTGCGAGAGGACAGAAAGTAGTTTTGGACCCTGAGGGATTATGGGACGTGAATGGATTCCATCTCTTTGTTCCCTGGCGCAGATCACGACACGTGATCGACGCTTCCTGAGGAACGACCTGCGGTGACCTCGGGCGACCCAGCGGTCTCGTGCGGGAGCGCTCCGGTGCCGCGGCGCCCTCTGCTGGCATCACGCTGTTCGTTAAGTGAACAGGAACAGGTCTCTTTTCAAAGGAAGCGACTCAGCGATTAATCGGCGTGCTGCTCGTCGGTGGCGAAAGAGCGTTTCATCACAGAGTCTTAACAATGACTCGGGCCGCAAGTTACGTTTTCAAGTGTCTGTTTTAATTTCAAAAACAATCCAGAATCCAAACATACTCAAGTCACTGTGGCGTTTGAGACAGAGAAGCTTCAGATCCGCAGCCACGCGCCCAACTGCATCTAAAACCATCTGAATTGGCTCAAATATGAAGGTCCAGAACCCGGCCGGACCTTGATGAGTCGATGCCTCTTAACGAAGGTAAACCGTGCCCAGTTTTTTCTTTTAAACACGCCGGAGAGGTCACCTGAGCTCAGCTTAACCCCCGTCACGCCGGCGCAGTTGCACTCGCAGCTTCTGGACCCAGATTCTGACAGCTCGTCTGGAAACCCTCCCGGCCGCGAACCTGCCTGTTCCTGGACGCATTACCGCCCAAATCCTCGGCGCTGCCGTTTGTGCTGTTAAAAAATCAGGTGCGGCGCTTTTATGGTTTATGCAGCCCAGCTGTACAGTTCTAACATGTCATTTACCTTTTTTTTTTTTCCTCCTCTAAAATAACCAATTAATACGCTTAAACGGAGGCTTGAGTTTTACGCTAACTCAGGAAACTTGCAAAACGTCACTCAATATTTCCTGTCCGTCCATAATTTCCAGCTTTAAAGTTGCGGCGTGTTTGGTTAAGAATCGAATATCGGCATGGAAAATGTTTTCACAGAGGTTCGTACCGAACGGAGCGGAGGACGTGCCCCCGCTGTAGTGATATTTGTAGTGTTGTTTCAAAGCTGGACGGAGCCCTCGGTCTGGACCGCCCCGCCGCCGGACGCCCGTAAACGACCGAATGTAAACCAAAAAAGAAAAGAAGAAGGAGGCTGGCTCGGTCCCACACTGCCCGTTAGCAGTCACGCAATACTTATCGCAAAATGATCATTTTGGTTGACACACAATCATGTTTTCTCTTTCCCTAAACATGGAAATGTGGAGTGCAGGGCGCACCACAGAAGAAGAAGAAGAATGAATGTGGCTTGGCTCAGGCAGACGCTCGCCGAGGCCGCGAGGAAACCCGAGAAATGCTCTTTGTTCTGTGTGCGTGCCTGTCAAAGATATTTCATTTTTTACTAAACATCTGATTAATTAGACTCCCATATCACATTTTACTTTAATTTTACACTCTCACTCTCTTTTTGCTCTGTTTTTGCTCTCCACCAGCCCCTGAGGGAAACATCTGGCTCTTTAGCCGCTAAATGCTCCGCCGCCTTCCCCGGCTAACGGCGTGAGATGCTGAGCGTTGGTTTTTTTTTTACATTCGTGCGATATACATGCACTTTCTCCGTTTTCTGCGGCGGCCACACGTGACGTACGGATGCCGGGCGGCGGGGTCGAGGCCTGATCGACCCCCAGGAGAGCGCGCGATGGCGAGGTGCGCCGGCTCACGCTACATGAAGGTGACGCGGGGCGGCGGTTTGTTGCAGCAGATCCGTGCTGACAGTTACGCTGTCAAGACCGATACCTCTGATTGTGGCCAGATGTGTGCCCCCCCCACCCCCATCTGCATCCTGCATATTGTGTGTGTGTGTCTGTGTGTATCCAGCGATTACAGCCCATCGCATGTTTTGGTAATGGCGGCGGAAATTAAGACACTTCCTGTCTGTGTACCGGGGGTCTGCGATGCCTCCAACGCTTCACCGAGGAAAAAGAAGAAGAAGAAGGATGTGTAAAGTTGAAGGAGTGTGATTTTAGGAAAGTGACGTGCAGCTTTTGTGGCTCTGTCATACGAAAAAAACACATTATCTACCCCCCCATCTTTGCCCTTTTTGAATGAACTTTATTTATATCGTCTGACCGTTGCTTTTCACGCTGGAAAACATATTTCCAGGTTTATATCCTGATGGTTTAGTTGCCATCAGTCCTACTATACTGCACCATATAATATATATATATATTATACCATACTCATGTCACATGGTAACAACAAAACCATCAGTCAGTGACGAAGGCCACAAGATGTGACTGAAAGCTCCGGAAAAACCTCGTGAAACATCTACAAAGACGGATCTGCACATTTGAGACGACGTAGATCCAGGAATCTCTGGCACTTCTGCTGGATTAATAACTCAATCAGCTGTCATAACTCTGGTTGATTACTCCAATCTCACACACTCTAATCCTCTGTCTTCACTCTACACTCCTAATCCCATTCAGCACAGTGCCGCTAATCCGATTTATTGCATTATCGCTAAAAATGACGTTTTATTTTTCAGCGTTCGGACACGCTGCCTCAAGGTGGGGACAATTATCTCTCACCTCTGGTATGAGGCTTCACTAATCAACTGTAGGGCTCTTACCCCCCCGCCCCCCATCCATCCATCCACACACACACACACACACACACACACACACACACACACACACACACACTGTACCCCCCCCCCCCCAAACAGTCCCACAGAGGCAGCTGGAAGCTATTGTGAGTGCTCTGGAGGTCACCAAGCAACGACAACCTGTGTGTGCACGCTCAGTGTAATTGTTTTACTGTGGAGCGACCTTGGAGTGAGTACCAGAGCACCTTTGAGGTGGGGGGGCAGGGTATGGGTAGGGGTGGGGGGGGGCAATTATAAGGCACTTGTTTTTACTGGCAAGTGCAGGAGACCTTGGAGGCAGCACACATGACACCGCAGTGATACTGCACTGTGAAGGAAACCATGGACTCTACTGGCACCTCGGAAAAAAACACAGGTGACCTCGGAGAACCCCCCACCCCCCCACCCCAATTTCATTTCACACTACATTAGTAATCTAATTACATGCTGAAATGTTACACCGGCCCGAGTCCTCGGGTGATGAGCCCGTGGAAGGACCCGGTGAGCTCACGGAGCGGGCCGCTACCGTCGGAGGATCCGGTGAACCAAACCCCCCCCACCCCCTGGCCGAGCCGCAGCCATGAGCTGTCAGGCGGCGTTAAAGCTGAGACCCCCCCGCCCCCCCACCCTGAGTGGCCTTAAACATCAGGGCCACACGGTCGCCCACGTAGCTGCCTCAAAAAAAAAAACAAGAAACAGACCCCTCCCTTCACTCAGCTGGCCCCAGGGAATGAAACCAGAAAGACCCTTCGACCCTGATATGAACCGCAGGACCCCCCCCCCCCCCATGAAATTAATTAAGGGTAATTTCACCAACATAATGGGATCCTGTGCGTTCAGCAGTGGTGAACCGTTCCCGCCGCTCATGGCACGTCATCAAATTGTGTTTCACAAAAGCAAAAAACTCTGTTTAACCCCCCCCGGCCCCCCAGCCGCAACCCCCGTCACCTCGGGGAACCGCCGCCGTTTACCGGCCCGGTCGTTTTCTCACGTGCTCCGCAAAGCCATCGGGCTGCAGGGAGGAGAACCGCCGCTCCGACCTCCACAAAAGTCGGGACATCACCCACCCGCGGAGGCGAGCCATTGTCTGAGAGCGAGGTTTGTGTTGGACTCCCTCCACATCACCTCATGTTTGAGATTACGGCAGCAGCCACCCAGAAAGCACAATCCAAAAGGAATTTTTTAATAAATTTGTTCGGCATTATACAGTAGAAACCGTTTTTTTATTATTATTATTATTCCTCCTTTTCTGTTTGCTGGATATGGGGAGAAAATGAAGTTAGTGGAGTTTAGGCCTCTCGTATGACGGACAGCTCAACTCACAGGGTGAGCCGCATTTTTCTTTTTTGTTTTTTTTTTCCCGCGGATGTTGTCGACAGGTTTAAAACCACAAAATGAGTTCCCAAATCTAATTTTCTAAAGATGCTGGGAGTCGTTTTTGTGGATTAACAGCGGGGCCGTCTTTATGGGATTGGTCACAGATAATGCCCGATGTAAAAATAAACTTGCGTATATTCAAATATTTTTGCCGACGAAGATCGTCCGATATGATCGGAATCTCCCAAACGGCCACTAAGTGGACCCGGTCTGCTGTTTCCAAGGTGAACTTTGACCCCCGAGAAGTCCTCCAGGAAGTCTGGAATACCATATTTCAGTCCGCAGATGAAGATCATGTGATATGAATGAAAGATGGGACCCCCTGTCGACTGACATCACGTCATCATGTCTGATGTCACCAGTTCAGACCTTCCTTCCTTCCTGCAGGTTCTGGTCCAGGATTCGGTCGCGGGCCGACCTCCAGCATGAGGTCCACGCCTGCTGATCTGAACCCATCGATCTGCGTCAATCCCAGAGAACCGAGTCCAGATCCCTGTTCCTGGGCTTTTATCAGGCTGTTGGATCACGTTTCCTTTTGCTCCGGTCTTCCACCTTCATCTTCTTTCATGCAGTTTTTTTTTTTTTTACAGTAGTTGATTGATCTGCTGCGGAGCAGGAAGGACCTCAGTGAGATGAAAGGGCCACAGTTTAACTCCCCGAGTCACACGGAGCCGCCGCCGCCATCTTCAAAGTGTCGGGAGTTTCAGCTCAATTAAATCAAACTCAATTCAATTAAATCCCATTGAGTTATCTTGACAAAGGTCAACATGCTGATTTCCAAAGAAGGAACTGAAAACCTTTTCTGGCGATAAAGTTTGCCAGTTGTTCTCCATAAAAAAAAAAAAAGTGTAGGAAGTCAACAAACAAACGAAGACAAGCGGCGTTTTAAAATGAAAACAGTCTCTTCTCATATTTCTGCCTCTTCGTTTTCCCTCTCAAATGACAGGAAAAGAGAAATCCTGAGTATGATTTCAGTGTGTGTGTGTGTGTGTGTGTGTGTGTGTGTGTGTGGCCTGCAGGCCGCGGCAGCTCCTCTTAAATCTCCTGTCTAACATCGACCTTCTGTCAAAACAACTGAGCGAGTCACGTGAATGGCTGCGATGTGCGGCAGACTTTTTTTTTTTTTCATGGGTAAGAAGCAGAAAAATCTCCCTTCACTTTGTCACCAAACGTGTCGGCCGCAGACAGGAAATGAAGACTGTGTCACGCCGCAGAAAAACATTCCTCGCAGCTTCGTCCCGTCGTCGCCGCAGCTTCGCGATGTGGACAACGCCTGTGAGTAAAAGCCACGGCGGCGTGATCCCGCTGGCATCTCGCCACGTTTGGACGGGAGACGAGAAGAAGAAGAAGAAGAATCAAACGGGCTCATGTGGTGAAGTCCCCCCCCCATGAACCTGCCGCTCCTCCACCCAGGTCTGATCGGTGCCGCCGCTGGAAAAGAAGAAAGAAAAAAAAAAACTTTATTTGTACATTAACAGCTGATCACAACGCCACGTGAGATGTTAAAGTCGCCGCTCCTTGCCGACCTCGCAGTTCTGTTTCCAGCTGCAGGCAGATGTTCGGCCCGACCCGATTATTTCCCTCAGGAGCTGAAAACAGACTTTACATTAGAGCAGATATTAGATGATGGTAGACTGGGTCATGTACAGTATGAAGCAACTTATGCAGAAGTTAAGACGCAAATAATCCCTTTGGATGAAAGCTCTTATTTCTGCAGAGGCAGCATCATGATGTACGAGTGTGTGTGTGTGTGTGTGTGTGTGTGTGTGTATAAGAGCTGGTTGAAACCCATGATGATGTTTTGTAAACATGGCTGCTCATCCAGCGAGACGTCTTATCTCACGAGCAGCGTCACCTCCTGAGCAGAACGGTGGAGAGCAGAGAGCCAAACCCGAGACTGGCAGAGGCTTTGCTTTTTATTTTTGCTGCTAATCAGTGTGTGTGTCTGTGTGTGTGTGTGTGTGTGTGTGTGTGTGTGTGTGTGTGTGTGTGTGTGTGTAGACCTATATCTTGGAATTCCAAGTGCAACAGGAAGACCTGATTAGGTTTCAAAGGAAGTGAGTGGAAACTCTGCGGTCATGGAAACCAGCTCGCTGCATTAAGCGAGCCGACCGAGGGCGGCCGTGCAGACCGCGTGTCGTGCTTCAACGCAGCGCCGAGGATTCGATTAGATTATTATATAGAATAATAATCACAGATTACAGCGTCCAGCGCTTCAGGTCAGCTCAGCAGGCAGCAGCAGTGGCATCACTGGTGGCTGCGTTCCATTTAGGTGTTGAGGCTTTTGCGCGCACTGGCAGCGAAGACGTCATTCATCGGTTTTCACTTCCAGCTGCGGTTCTGACGCCGCGGCGAGTCGAAACGTCGGCCGCCCACCGAAGCACCTGCACGTCCCAGTCTGAGCGTAAACCGCAGAGGAAGCGCAGGCACAGCCGGGCCGCCGAGGCTCGCCTCGCTGGTGTGCGCGTCCGTCGCGGCGTCTTTTATTTAATGAGGCTTAATTGCGGCGTTCGGAGACAGCGAGGTGGACGGCGGCCCGGCTCTCCACGTCTCCAGCGGCTCGGTTTCCAGAAAGCGCACTTATCTGATTCAGCGTCAGCGTTTGTGTACCTGTGTGTGTGTGTGTGTGTGTGTGTGTGTGTGTGTGTGTGTGTGTGTGTGTCAGCAGCCACTCAGAGATGAGAGGAAATGTATCTGGGGCGTGAGCGCGGCGGTTTCGTCAGACCAAACCACCCCGGCCTCTCCTCTTCGGTGTGTTCAGACGACTTCGCCGTCTGGGATTAAAAAGCGCTGAGTCACAGAACTTCTGCAGAAAGTCTCCGTTGTCCGAGCAGAGGAAGGGGACGGCGTTTCCCAGCCGCGTGTAACCCGACATGTCTCGCTCTAATTGCTGAGCTGGAAGTACAGTAGAGCTTTTGATTCCTCTGCGTGTGAACGCGGCGTTTCCACCGCCTCGACCCCCGCGCACCGGCTCTCGGCGCGAACATTCATTTCGCATCTCGGCGTTGTATACAAACCGCCCGCTGACATCGTGTTTCCTACGCCCCTCTCGCCCTTAAATTGGCCAAAATTGACACCACTCAACCAATGAGTGACGTCAGCCGCGGACCGGAGTCGGTAAATTCTGTAGAAACAAATTATCCTCCGTCATGGGTCTGAAACATTCTTGTGGCAACAAGAGTTTGTGGAACCAAGAAAATTAAAAAAAATCTTATTTACAGCATCAGTCAATTGAAGACCCACAATCCGTCCTGCAATTCATCTTAAATTATTCAGTACATGAAGGTGAGATTATCTGTGGACCATGGTGAGAATCAGCCTCACACAGTTGTGTATATGCTCGTGGAAACTGACCCCGGATCTGTTCACACGAAGCGCCGGCCGCTCACCCAGTTTTAAAAAGTGATCGGTTTTTCTTTTTGTTGTTGTTGTTTTGTTTTGTTTTTTTGCTTCTCACGTGATGGCGCTCGGCTCGTGATGGGAAAAACCAAAATATTGCGAAGGGAGTTTCAGGAGTTTACGGCCCCGATGCCATTGTTAGTTTCCACGGAGCGCCCCTTGTTGTCTTTGGCTCTTTGGCTGTGTAAATATTTCTATTCCTCTGTTGTGTTAGAAAATGATGTGTATTCAAACTGAGATGGTCCTGACCCAGACTAAATACAGTCTTTTGAATTGTTCCTTTACAGTAACTCATTCATGTGGCTTCTCTTCTTTCTTTGCAAGTGACGGTGAAAACATCTTTGTCGCTTCTTTTTTTTCTTCGGCCTCCCGTCTCTGATTTGCCGCCGCCGTGAAATTGCTCGGCTGTAAACGGCGTCCTTCTCAATCTCTGCGCCGTACTTGCGTTAACTCCGCACCTATCAGATCGAACGCCGGCGCGGCAACTTGATCTTTCTCAACGCTTTTTGCTTTTCTTTTTATTTTTTTCCTTCAGCCGATTCAGCCGAGTTCAGCACATGAGAAGAAGCGTTTTTCTCCACGTCATTAGCGGCCGATTTAGACGGAGGTTTTATCTGTCGGGAGTCGGCGGCTGATAAAACGTCCCTCCTTTCAAGTGCGACCCTCGGGGAGGACGGGTGGTCTGCGGCGGCGGCGAGGCCACGTGATTTGTGGCCTGAGCCGGGACGCAGGAAATCAGAAGGGATCAGAAAACATTTCAAAAACGCTCGTCTGTTTTTCTCCTTCACGGTGGGGTGGGGTGAGGGGGGGCAGAAGTCAAGCGAAAAACGGCGGATCCCTCGCTGGAGTCCGGAGGGGCCGCTCGCCGCTCCGAAACGCCGGCCCTGCAACTGAAGCTGCAAAGAGAGCCGGCGTGAAGCGACGGATCAATATGTTCACACGGAGGCTCGTGAAACGATCTGGAGGTCGGCGATGCGTTTTCACGACCCGTTCTCCGCCAGCTGAGGACGAATCTGGGTGCGAGGGCGTCCTGACGCTCGCCGCTCGGACCTTTACGACCGACTTACGCAGAGCGCCTGGACGCCGCGGGCCGCCAGCTTCCCGCTGCCAAGAACCCGGAGCCACTTCCTCGACGTCTTCCAGAGAGGGACGGATTTTTTTAAGGGCTTCTCGCTTCCTCTCCCCTGGCTCGGCGCGACGGTGTCAGATCCTGTCCCGCAGCTGCGCGTCCTCGACCTCTGGCTTCAGCTCCTACCTCGTATAATTCGGCGACCGCCACAGAGGCCGAGACCGCCAGAGTCATCACTTAGTCCGCTCTGAAGACTGCGGCCATTGTCAGGAGGAGCGGGTCTCACGCATGTCATGGGTTTTATGACACCATCTTCTGTGGCGAGGCCAGAACGTCAGCGCCCATTATTCATTTTTTTTTATTTCCTGTGTGCGTTACAGTGGGTTTGTAACCGTCTGGGATTATTTGAGATTAAAGCCGCCGGAGGGGGCGGCTGCCCGCGACCGCTCGGCCCCTCGTCGCTCAGCGATCTGGCTCCGGATCAGCCGCCGGATTTCTGCCGAGGCTCCCGACTCCGACTGAGCTCAGAAGGTTTGGAGGCCACAAACACACAACGTCCACCGACGACTCACTGTGGGCTCCGTTCACACTGCGGCTGAAAACTGAGAAATTGTGTTGTATTTCCACAATGAGATGAAGTTTGAATGACAGAGAACAACCACATATAAACTCAATTTAAACGTGTAAAATAAAATAGAAGATAAAATGACAGATCCCATCGCCAGCGGGACCACCCCCCGAGCACGCGGTCCGGTCGACCTGATCGCATTCTGCTCTGCGTGCATTTACATCTGGCGCTCACAATGCATTTTCCAGATCCAGACTGCATTTTCGTTCCAGGTGTTAGCGGCGTACCAGCTTCCAGGAAGTCGCCGCTTCTGTTGTTTTCCACGAAGCTCGCAAGGCGTCGCCCCCCCCCAGGAAAAAACCACAAATCGCACTAAACAACAAAGTCTCCCGTCGACAGAAAGAAAAGCGAAGCTGACAAGTCAATTCAGTCGTTTAAACCCGACGATGGGCTCGCCGTCCAGCGCGTTTAAGGCCAAGTGTGAACGCAGCCAGGACCAAGTCCTGGTTCAGATCGGGTCCGCTCGCAGCGGATCGGTCCAGCGTAAATGAATACGCGTGCAGAGGCCGCACGTGTCACCCCCGCGCTCTGACAAACAGAACTGAGGGGCTGACATCTTGTTGCTGTTACCGTACTCCTGTTTGTTTTCAGCAACTCGGTCGGTTAATAACGCCGGTCCAAGTCGTCATCCAAGACAAATATGGGATTCAGAGCCGAGGGTAACGGCCCAACAGCGTGGAGTCGACCTCGGTCTTTAAGCTCCGGGAGGTGGAGAACACCACCAGATGCCCCCACCTCCCCCACCTCCCCCTCCTCCTCCCCCCGAAACCTCAAACTCGACCTTTTTTGCTCAGCTCATCTATCTCCTGTTTAAATGGGGTTTCATGCACGCACGACAGCGGCTTCTGCATTCTGGTTCATACGCAGCCACTCAAAGTGTATGTGCCCCCCCCAACACACACACACACACACACACACACACACACACACACACACACACACACATCTCTCCCCTGCGCTCGTCTGGAGGACGTCTGCTGCAGGAGGTCGCCCGTCGTTTTTCAGCGTCGGGATGAGGTGGAAACAGATGCTCGCCCCTCGCGGTGAGTCCAGGCCGTAAAGCTGCGGCGCTGCATCGTGACTAAGCAGCCAGGACTCCTGATGAGGGCTGAGAGGCTGGGGACGGGTTGTGTGTGTGTGTGTGTGTGTGTGTGTGTGTGTGTGTGCTGCCCCCCCCCCACGCAGCGCCCTCCTAATTATGATGTTAAATGTCACACGTTTTAATTAAAGAGGTCATTTCCCAAACACGGCCGTACATCTGTTTTGGAAACACTTGTTCGGCTCTCAGTGTTCCTGAGTTGTGCGTTATTGTTTTTGAAGAAAGGGTCGCTGTGTTTTGACTTTGCGCTGTAAATCACTGGCGAGATCTGATTCGGAGCGCGGTGGGAGAGCGGGAACTTGTTGCTGTTGGCGTCGACGAGGGGGTCCGGAACCAGAGACGATCCTCGGCGGGTTCGGCTCGCTCGTGTTTTGAGCAGAAGAAATGTGGTGATTGATGTTTTGTTAGCGTTTGTCAGGGTGTGTGTCTCCTCCCTTTGGATTTCCTCTTCATTGTGTAGTTGTTGCTGTCAGCATAGCGGTGGCGGCTGCTGCTGCTGCTCCTGCTCTCCGCTCAGCAGCGGTGGAATAAGCGAAACGTTGCGCCGATGCTAATTATTCCACGCGATAAATGGGAGCGGTGATGTCATCCAGTCACTCTGACCGAAACGCTGTGGGACGGGGTTTAGCACGAGACCTGGTCCAGGTTCCCCTCAAACATGCTAAGGTGCTAAAATGAGACAGTAAGCATGCGGGATCGTTGTAGCTGCTGGCATGGTGAGCATGTTAGCAAGCCGGCGTTAGCATGTAGCACGTCATCCAGTGTCTCTAGATCAGTTTCTAGATGTTATGATTGTATTTCAGACGCCGTTCAAGAAGGAGACTGGCTCTCTGTCCAGTTGGCGCTGACCCGTAAAGATTTGAATCAGGGAGCGAAGATCAGCGATGGCGGAGGAGGGTCGGCCGCTGACGGCTGCTGATGCAGGACTCTCGGTTCTGAGCGCCACCACAAACCGGCTCTTCGGCTCTAAAACAAAAAACCCCGCTGGAATCATAAAAGGCATTACTTCCTGCGAGCCAGAAGACTTTTCTCATGACAGGCCAAGTTTTCAAAGCTTTTCACGAAGCTGGATCGCGGACGAGAAGATTGAATCACCGTTGTGTTATAGCAATCAGCAAAATTTCACTTTATTTATATGAAGATGTCAAAAACCACTTGCAAACATAAAATTTTTGCGTTTTAACAATCAGACCTTTGGCAAGTGCGCGGGCGCAGAGTTAGCGGCGTGGCGGCATCTCTGTTCGCGGCGTGTTCGCGGAAATGTCAGAGCGTTTTTAAAACCCTCAGCGCGTCCAACGCGTCTGCGTGCGAAAGCCGCGCCGTCCAAGAGCAGCGGTGCGCGACTCGCCGCGAGGGTGATTAAAGGAAGTGCAGAGGAGGAGGAGGAGGAGGAGGAGGAGCGACGGGAGGCGCGGTGATGAAAGCCAGGCGGTGAAACGGTTCCTGAGCGGTTTCGTGAGGTGAAGCAGACCCGGCGACTAAAACATATTACATGATTACGGCGAAGTGAAGAAAGAGAGAAGGGGAAGTTTTACGGCTCGGACCGAACTGACTTCACTTTTCGCGTGCAGCGACGCCTGAAACCAAAACGTTACAGACACAATCAGGAATTTCATCTTCTCTCCAAGTTTGAACAGATCCGCCTCCTTTTTGCTTTTTTGTTTTTTTTTAGCGTAGGACAGAGTGCGAGCGCGTTGGTCCGTCTTTGTGTCAACACGGCGTGCCGTAAATCTGAGCGCGTGGAGTCGTGTTGCGTAAATCAGCGGCCGACCGCGTTTCCTCTGAGGACGCCGAACCGCGATCGCAGCTTAACAAAGTAGCGCCGAAGTGATCCAATCAGACGGCGAAGAGTGGCCCGGGCTCAGAGTTCTGATTCCTGATTTACGCCGCGCTCCCCGATGCGGTGATGTCATTTCACCGAGGAGCAGCCGAAGAGCGAACTTCCTTACGAGGACTGTTTAATAGCATTTTTTTTTTCTAGCGTCACTTGGCAGCTTCACTTGCACCTGAAAACCTGCAAATTTTCTCCTCATTTGACACAGAGCTGACGTCTCCAACACAGAAACATTTATTCTCAGCGGAAAAGCTAAAATATAATATCAGTTAAGAGTGAAGCGATTTCAGTTTGACGGCTTCTTTAGAACGTTAATGGAAAAAAACGTTGAGAAAGTCGGGATAAAGGTGCTGATCGTGAACCAGAGTCCGTTCTCTGAGTGAGACCGAACCCAACGCTTTTCTCCCAGTGTATCACGGTTGTGTGAAAAAGCATGGCGGTAAAGTGTGTGTGTGTGTGTGTGTAGTGTAAAGCACACCTGTGGCAATCACCTGTTGCTCCTTTAATAAATTCACAATATGACGATGAATGTTCATCAGATAAGCGTCTTCATGTGCAGAAAAACTGACACTGAGCACAGAAAGCTGAACTTCCTGGATACACAGTTATGACCCTATGACTGAAGATTAATTTTTTTTTGTCAAACAGTATTTTTAAAGATTTAAAATGAGCTTTTGTTTTTATTACACCTGGCTCAGAACCACTGATTTGCACAATATAGCTTAGTCTTCCAAGGGAGGGAGGGGGGTCCATACTTTTATAATTTCTCTTTCTACCCTTTTATTTTTTTTAAAAAGCATTTCATACCGGACGTGGAATATGATTTGGGCAGCGCGGTTGATCTTTTTATGTGTCGTTTTACGATTGTAACCTCACTGTAACGCGCTGCCAAATAATAACACGTGTACGTCTTAGTAGGTTTTCTGCACTGTGGTTTTCAGGCCGGGGCCAAAGTGGGACCTTTTTTTTTTTTTAACGCGATGTGGGCCAAACATCCAGGGTTAAACGGAGTCAGCACAGAAAACAAGCGCGCCCGCTCGCAGTGGAGCGACAGAGTCTCGTTTCCAAAAGGCCGCGCTGATGTCATCCGGCGAGGAAGTCAACTCCGCCCGCCCCCCCGTCGACTCACGGGTCCAGAAGTGATGCCGTTCTGTTTTTGGAACGTTGAGAGGTGACTCACTTTTTCACACCTAAACACATCTCAAGCCGGCAACACTTGCAGCCATTTTTTTTTTTTTGCATTTAATCAACACATTTGTAGTTTTATTTCGTCCGACGGCAGCGTTTTTCCAGTCGGGCTTCGTGTCTGTTTCCTGAGGTGAAAACGCAATTAACTGTAAATGGGCTAATTGTGATGCTAAGAGCTGACATTTGAACCAAGAAGAAAAGTGATTAAAATAAAATCAATGTGTCGCTGTTCTCTGGAAACGAATCTGAGCGCTCGGTTTTTTTTTGGTTTTTTTTACAGAGCCAGCATCTTTCATGGAGCGTTTACAGAAGCAGAGTGGAAATTCATTAAACATTTATGGCACCTCGCTGACTTAAAAACTTGGATTTCGCCCGCGCCGCGGCACAGATTCATGATGACACATTCACGGCAGAAGTTAGTCCAGCAAAACTCACCTCCGTCGGAGACACTGGGATTAGCTGAGCTCGCGGCCCCACTAACAAGCTAATCTGTTAGCATGTGTACTCCTGGCTGACCGCTGTTGGCTGATCCACCGTCACCCCGGCCAAGCATCTTTATTTCTACCTTCCTGCACAGTGTAAACACACACAACCCGTCCACGAGCGTCGCCATAGTTTCTGTTTATTTTGTGCAAAAGCAGAAGATCACGAGGAAAATATTCCCTTTGCAGCCAAGGAATGATTAGACCCTAATTTGCCCCCTAATGGCTAAACTTCGTAAATCCTCCAGATGCGCACAAAAGTGAAGCATGTGAACAATAACGCACATGTGGATTCACTTCCGATTGTGCTGATTCCATTAAAACGAATCGATGTTTCGCCTCGAGCTTGCACCGTTTTGTTTTCGTGCGTTAGCGTGACCGGACCTTAAACCCACTTCACCTCCGCTAAGGTTTTTAAACCTCTCGCCGCCTTAACGATTTTCGGGCGGCGGCTTCTTTAAGGTCTCGTTTATCTCAACTTAGACCGTCCCGCGACAGCAGACGGCGGCGTTAGCGTTGAAATGTGTCGCGGCGAGCCCGGCTGCGGCGTGCGTGCGTGGAGAACCTGCAGGAACAGAACATGTGTTTGGCCGGCTCGGATGAGGTCAGCGCGCCGCAGACTCGGCAGACCCCTCCGGCGTGGAGCTGAAACAGAGAGCGCTCTCTGGTCAGGAGCTCGCTGAGAGCAATAAATTGAACAAAAACGGAACCAGCTCAAAGGGGAAACTATTCATCCCAGCCCTATAACTCTTCCCGCTCCTTTCCCCCCTATTATATTTTATGTCCGAGCTTTCTCGCGCTGATTGCATTAGCAGGCCCCGAAGAGGCCTTGGAAGAACAAAGCCGTCATAGCTGGGAGCGGACCCAGCGCCGAGGAGGAGGAGGAGGAGGAGGAGGAGGAGGAGGAGGAGGAGCGGGACCCGGGCGGCGTAATGAGGAAAGGCTCCGGTGTCATCCTGTGAATGACTTCTCGACACGTCTGAAGTGGGATCTCTTTCCTGGCAGCGCTCTTTGTCTGGTTACTTTCTGTTTAACTCTGTTTTTAATCACTCGCTCGTCGTCACGTTCTCTGTCTCAGTGCTGGTAGTAGAAACGCAGAATTTACTTCTGCAGTAGTACTAAGAGTATTCTGAATAACAGCAGTAGTTGCATTGGCTGGGGAAGCACAAGTAGTAGTAGTAGTAGTAAGTAAAGGCTGTAGTGGTAATGGCCATTATAGCAATAATAGTAGTAATAGCAGTAGTAAATATTTTAGTAGTAGTATTACTATTTATGGCTGTAGTACTAATAGTAATTGCAGTAGTAGACTAATGACTGTACTAGTAGTGGTTCGCATTAGCATGATAGTATTTTTTAATAGTCAGTTCAGGGATGGACAAGACCATGCTGAGACTGATCTGAGGTCTGTCTCGCCGTGTCTGCGCTCAGGCTGATCTGAGGTCTGTCTCGCCGTGTCTGTGCTCAGACTGATCTGAGGTCTGGTGTGTGCTCAGGCTGATCTGAGGTCTGTCTCACCGTGTGCGTTCACCTCAGCTGCAGCAGTAGCTCGTGACCTGGCGGCCCTCTGGAGATTGGAGCTTCAGGTGGGGGCTGCTGGCGGAGGAGCGCGGGATGCCTCCCGTCGCTTCCTGCGCCGCGTGCTGCGACTCATTAAAACCGCGGTGTCGTCATCGCTCTGCAGAGTTCACGGACGTTACTGCCGCGCTCCGCTATGAGCGAATCACGGAAATTGCCGCAATTATCTCTCAACCAGATCGTCCTCGTGTTTACAGCCTCTGAGTTTGTAACCTCTGAGTTTTTCCTCGTCGTGCTCAGGCAGAGGAGAGGAAACGCCAACGCGGCTCGCATCAAGTCGCCGAATAAATTATTCTTAATTACTTACAGAGAGCGGTGACGCTCAGTGGGGGGGCGTATTTAAGTACTGAATTTACTCTATTCATCGTCCAGAACGCGGCAGCAGACCCGTGTCCAGTTTATTAGGGACACCTGTTCTGCTTTATAATATTCAGCTGTTTGCGGTCTGAATTGTAGGTTTTAGCACTGAGGTCATATTATATTATATTGTATGCTTATATTCAGCGGACTTTCTATTGTTCTGGCCCGTCATGTGTGTAAACACGTCTCAGTATAACGTAGTCCAGTACACACAACACCTTCAGCTATGACCTCAGCCATAAACATATTGAGGTGGAACTTTTCCAACAGTATGAGCGAAAACCGAACATCATAAACATCGCTGAACTATGATCTATGGCAGAGCTGTTGCAATAAATTGTAATAGAATTGTGTGTTTAATGATTGCATTTTTGCATGGTACTCCACAATCTAATATACTGACATGTAATTGTGCGAACAGAGAATTAGCCCTCTGCTGTGCAGAGCTTTAGCGTCTCTCAGCTCCTTGTTTTGGTTCGCGCTGCATCTTTCCAGCGACGTTTGATTAATGCCGGTTCAGGTTTTTAACGAGGCCTGGAAACGAGCTGAGTTTGCTCCTGCGCTCCTCCACGTTTGATGCCACGCGAGCAACAAACGATCACTTTCAGGCAACCGGCAACGAGCTCGCGTTGAGACAAAGTCCAGTTGGCAGGTGCAGACGAACCAGAGCTGGTACAACAACAAATACGCCGTGTCGGTTCGTGAAGGGGCGGGAGGGGCGCGTGCCGTCTTCAGTCAACACGACGCAGAAATGAAACAAAGCTAAATATACAGCGGATCAGAAAAACAGATGTGGCTTTGAATAAGAGCGCAAGTAATTTGTTCCATCTCCTGGAAGTTCTAATCCCCGAGTTTCTGTTTATCTTTCGGCACAAAGGATCGTAAACAGGAGGTTTACTGCCGTGAGCACAACTCACCGTTACTGAGGGACATGTGCCCCAATTAGTCTGATACCACGGTTTCAGCTGATAACGACGTGATAATGTCACATGTTGCTACTTTTGTACAACCTTCCTATTTAAAAAAAAAAATAATGATTATGCGGCAGCACGAGCCAGAAATACAGTGTATTTCATTACTGTTTCCACTGCTATGGCACAAAGTGCAAATACTAAAGAAAACAAAGGATTAAGTTGAGTTAGATACAGAGCTGAAAATGCACTTTAAATACCAGGTGAAAAAAAAAGAAGTTGGCATGGAGCAGCGTGTCCAGTATAAACTGGCAATTGAGAAAATTTAGAGGCGCATTTAAATTGAACAAATGGATTGTATTTCTACCAGAGGAGAAACTTTCACTGGAGCAGAGGCAGCGATTAGTCAGCGCCGTGTGTCTGAAAGGCTATATACTTATTATTATTATTATTTTTTAAAATAAAGTAGTTTTCCCAAAGCCAAATGTTTTTTCGTCTCAACAACAGCACATTCGTCATGCGCTTGACTCACTCTCGGCGGCGTCTGCGTTTATTTATCGTCATCTCTCAGTAACAAACTGAAATAATGTGACAGGTTTCTAATAAGACCACACAGAGATGGAATATATAACTCCAGCTACGCGTTGACGTGTTCCCATAATTGGATGTGGAATACCGAGCTTTCCGTCCAACGTGGAAACCGGAGCCATATTCCTGAGAACGAAGCGAGAGCCGAACACCTCCGCCGCCGAGCAGCACCAGAGGTGTGGGGCCTTAATTGAATTTTCATTGCCCACTTGCCTTGTAATGGCGAGGTTTCCTTTCTGGAATCGAAACCTGCCAATGCTGCAGAACCCGGAGCGCCGAGGCCGCGGAGTTCTGGTGCGGCTCCAGGCCTTGTGTTTCTGCACTCGGAGGCCTTTGGCCCCCGGTAAGCTGAACCCGTTCTACCTGCAACTGGGAAACCGGTGTCAGCGTGAATCGCGCAATTTGTTTTTCCACTTCTCCGAGCGTATACAATTGCTTTTTTTTTTTTTTTTAATCCGCTGCGACTTGTTCCACACCTACGGATGCCAAAAACCCCGAGACACAACCGTCCAAGGAAGCGTGTATCTGTTTGAGCTGGTCGGCGTTATTTTCCTCTTCACGCCCAAACTCCAATTATGAGCTTTCCTTTGACTGACGTCCTCTCGCTACAGTAACGCTCGCACATCTGCGGCTTTAATAAGATTCAGAAAAAGGCTAAGAACATTATTTTGAAATCTATAATTTGATCCACATTTGATGCGCACTGAGTCCTGGTGATTGGGGATTTCAGGGTTTTCTCCGCGTACGGGCGAGCGGCTGGGACGAACGCGTCGAGAGGTTTCCAGTGGAATTAGCGCCTGCGTGTGACTTTTTACGAGGTCATTCGCAGCCGCGTGCGCTCACTCACGAGATGCTGACGGTGATCTCATGTTCGAGCTCCCTCCCACAGCAAAATCATGGCGGGGAAAGTGGCAGCCGGCCGGGGGGTGGGTGGGTGGGTGGGTGTGGGGGCAGCAGGCTCTTTGAATTACCGAATCGCGGAGGATACGTCCTGGCCGCGCACCCGACTGTAAATAAATGCCAGAGCACAGCCCCGCCGTATCTGGCGGGCTGCGTGATTAGCTCTGGCGGCTAAATGAAAAGACGCGCTGGCTCACTGAAGCGCCGGAAAAGTGCTACTTTTTTTTTTTTCCAAGGCGGCCAACGCCTCGCCGGGACGCTCACGGGCTTATTCGCACTACCGTTTGTTCTGCACACGGATGAGTGACGATCCGTCTCCTGTCTCTCCGTTTACGGATGAAATCCGAGCGCCGCGGAGCCGCAGACATCGTGCGGTGAAAGGCCGGACCGATGCGGCATGAGAACGAGTCAGACGCTGATGTTTTCGGTCACAGCTTTTACTTCTGCAGGTTTCTGGATCCCTTAAGATCCTGGTTATCTGATGATGGACGGACAGATGGAGCGTTCCTCGTCCAAACACAGACAGAGTTCAGCGAGTCCACTTTAAGACTTTTTAAAAGTAATCAGCGCTACCTGGAGCCACGAATGAGACGATGATCAGAATAATAAAAAGTCTCCTGTTAGTGTAAATAATTATTATACAATCTATTGTATCAGGTATCACATTTTATTATTTGCTAAAAGCAGCGAGCCTCTTCAGCCTTGGCTCGTCTTGCCCACGTCTGTATTTTTTAAACGTGAATGGCCTGTTGTTGAACGCAGCTCGTGCGGATCAAAGCAGAGCGACACGACACGGGGCAGCGAGCGAACTTTTTCCCACGCAAGCGCTCTGGCGGGTGAAGCAGAAACCGCCTGGACGCCTGAATGCGGCCCGTCAGTTTTTTTTCTTCATGTGAGTTGAAGGCCTGCGCTCAGCATCACCGCTACCGTAAAACTCTCTCTTCTGGTACGATGGCGCTGGCTGGAGACCAGGGTTCACCTGTGGGTAGAACAAAGATGGCTGACAGGAAACGACGGCGTGTGTTTTGGTTCGTGGTGGAAGTTCTGCTCCTTCTCATATCAGTATCCAGTATCCACTGAAATCTGTGAATGTCGCATCTTACGGTAACTTGGCAACTAAACTCCCGCTTAATCCCAACAGCTCTTTATCGTTCCGGCTACGACGGCGACCGCAGATTAAAATGTCAAACACAAAGAGAGAGAGAGAGAGAGAGAGAGCACGAGAGCCGAGGTAAGAAGGAGGCGACGGGACGACGTGAAAAGCTGGAGAGATGCTCGGAGCGGCCGGCCAACTCAAACAGAGACTCTGCCAGCGCTCCGACCTCAGCGAGCCATCCATCACCGGACCAGGATATTATTACCAGCGGGTTTTCAGCCTGTGCTTCCATAGGTGCAAGGTAAAGGGGGGGGGTAATTGCTGAGGCCCTCAGCGTGCTGGGGGGGGGTGCCCTATTAAAAAGGGATTGGTTGAACACCTAAGTACGGGCCGAGCTGGACCACATTTGTCTTTGGGAAATGGGGGCTTCGCCTTCATTCCCAAAGATTCCCCAGCCGTTCCTGGGAACGGGGATTTGTGCCTGGAGCGAGGCGCTCGCATTTTCCACAAACAACAGGACATGACTGGATGAGAGTTGAATGTTTCGGGTCCCGAGCGAATATGAAATATCTCACGGCGGCTGTTACGTGAGTCCTCTTCAACCTGGAGTTTGGCTCAGCGCTCGGCTTCTTAAAAAAAAAAGTATTTTTTTTTTTTTATTAAAAGCAAACGAACAAACGTGATCCTCGACAGCGCGTCCATCGTCACAGCGTCACGTTTATTACAGTCAGAGAATTTACCGACAGCAGCAAAGTAAAACTGAGCTGAAACCCAATTAAAGTTCAAACTGACTTTGGAGAACTCTGACACCAAACTTTGCGCCATCAAAGTTCGACCTCTGAAAGTTTTAGAAGCCGAACATTCAGCTTACAGTCTTTCACACAGCGCGTTGTGGTACGCTGTAAATTGCAGCACCGATGGAACACAAGTCTGGAGCTTTAATCCCCCCAGAGACCAGGAACCCGGTCCATCTGAGAGCCCGGTCAAATCCATCAGTCCGGACCAAAGTGGCGGACCCGCTGACAAATTGCCACTCATAAAGCTTTGCAGCAACATTTCGAAATGAGAAGTAACGGGGGCCGTCTGCTGCCGCCCTGTGCTCGGGGGACCTGCACGTCCCGAAAAGTCTTTCAAAAAAGTGAATTTAGGTTTCGAGGTTTTTAAAAAGTCTGAGACTGAACTTACAAATGTGTGGATGAGGTTGTCCTGTCTGCTGGAGGCAGCGATGTTCGTTATAAAAGGTTCTTGTGTTCTGCACTCAGGAACTAAAAGTGGGATTTGTTGGCAGAAATCTGATGAATAAGGTTCTCGACGCCTGGGGGGGTGAACTCTGACCCCGCAGATGATCATATGCATACATTAACCCCACCACCACACACACACACACACACACCACACCCCACCCCTGGTCCCAGGTCTTACACCAACTTCACTTGATGGAGTGTCAGATCTTTTTGCTATTAAATATCTGGAGTGTTTTAAATGCAGCTGCACACACACACACACACACACACACACACACACACACACACACACACACAGCATGTATGGTGGAGTAGTCATTAGTGAGTGTTTGGGTTCAAAGGCACTGAGTCAGATTTGCACACACACACACACACACACACACACACGTGCCGCAGACCGTCACTGGCCTGTTTCAGAGCGTTATGGTGTCCATGTGTGAATGAGGTAATTGCACCGTGTGGTTCACCGTGGCAACGCTGCTCCGCCTCGTCGGACTCGAGGTTCGGGTTCGGCCCCGCCCACACCTGCTCAGCGCCGTGCAGCGATTGGTGAAAGATTTTTTCAAATAAAAGGCCAGAGGTGAGACGGGACGAGTGTTGTCCGGGAGGGAGAGGGTAGGAAACGCGTCCCGTCGGCTTCCCGTCGGCTTCCCGTCATCTGAAAGTCTTTCCAGAAGGAAACATCGTCTTCCACAGTTTACTGAGCACTCGTTCCTCAGCTGTCCCAGTTTACATTTTCATAAATACATTAGGCGTTTGGCCGGCGCGGCTGCGTCGACGTCAGCCGGGGGGGGGGGGCTGGCTCTGCAACATGGCAGCTGACAGATCGGCTGCCGTCGTCGGCACCACAGCGGTTCTTTCCCGATCTCCCAGTGGAGTTGATTCCGGTTCTCGGTTCTTTTGATTATTGTTTAAAGCAATAATAATTCAGAATTGGTCATAGTTTATGTTGAATGTTAAAAAGCGGTTGAAAATACAAACCTCAAAAATCAGTAATCAAAATATGAAAACATCGTTTGCGGTACAAAGAGACTTTAGTTTAACAGCATGTTATCCTCAATTACCTCAGAGGGAATCTGACAGATACAACCTGGTCTCCCAGAAATTACATTTTCATATATATATAACTAATTTGCAACCGCAGTTGATAATTTGTGTATTTGGCAAATCGCAAAAATTATGGGTACTGAAATGTAAAACGGTTACAAGTCATGGAAGCGGACGTTTGTTTTCCACCAGAGCATCTGATCCTGCAGTGTCTCCTCCTCCTCTGTGGTAACTGCAGCAGTATTCAACTTTTTCTTTAGGCTGTCGCAGGCGGACCAGGATTCTGGTCTGGATTAAACCAGGCCAGGATCCTGGTCTGGATTAATCCAGGAAGCGCTCACGCTGACTGCAGACACAACATGTTTATTTACGTTTCACCAAAACCACGAACTTCTCCTAACCCTCACCAGAGCGGGTTCGAGGGTCCAAACCTAAACCACCGAACTGTGTTTGGACAGTCGTGTGCTTTGTGCTGCCCCCCCCCCCCCCAGCTCATTAATGCAGCGCTTCGCTCATTCAAATACAAAACAAACCCAGAAAGAAGACGTTGTCTCTGAACGCATTCCAGCCAGCGATTACGTTGCCACCGCAGCATAACTGGGAAAACAGTTTAGCAGAATATGAATGTAATGTGGGGGGTGAGCCCCCACTGTCATGACCAGGCCTTGTTTACTGTGAAAAAACTGTGTCCGACATTGTCCTCTGGCAATCTGCAGCCGTAACAACGTTTGTGCGCGCGGGTGAATAAATGAACCAGGCTGTGCATCTTTACAGGGAAATCTGATAAAAACAAACAGCAGTGTCTCATGCATGTGTTATATAGTTGATCCCTATGAAGTAAAAGTATTTTGTGTGAAATTGTTTCATATTTCTATCATATTTTATTATGTATATTATATGAATTCAAATTATATCATCATTAGGTGTTATTATATATATTTTAATTCTCTCTTTCTTTACATGGACAGATATTCTTGTATATATTTCCATTGTTGCTTAGACTGCGCCTGTATTCATATTCCTGTTTGGAGTAATTGTAGTCAACTTATTTTCTCCCCGCCCCGCAGGATTCAGTAAATGATTGTGATTGTGGTTCTGAGTTCTGCCTTTCATTAGAGAGATAAAGACCCTGGCGTGTCCTCGCATACGTGGTTCACGCCTGTTTCCTCACGTCCGGTCGCGTGGAGGGAAAACTTCAGCCGGCCGCCTCGCCGGCCAACGATCTCCACGGTCGACGGGCCCTCCAAGTTAGAAACGAGCCGCTGCCGCAGATTCCTCCGTTTGTGGCTCGATATGTTCGCGCTGCGTTTCGGACTTCGGACACAATTTTTATATATTTAAAACTGGAGGACTCTTGACCTCTGTTTAAACCACACAGACGGTGCAGTCCCCTCAGCGCCGCCGCCACAGTCCCGTCCCTGTCCCACATGTACCCCCCCGACCCGGCTCATCCCCGGAGCTTCGGATCTTCCCCATATGGGACAGATTGAGTTGTGGCCACAGCTCCTCTCTCTCATCCTGAATCAAGGCTGCACAAATCAGCCTCCTTTCACGCTTTCCTGGGGCCACACAACAAGAAGGGAAGGGCACTGATTGGGCGGCAGATTCCCTCTCCGCGCCGCTGAGGTCGGATGTAAATCCCCCCCGAGGTCGCAGGTCAAGTGTTTTCATCATCCGCGTGGTCATTATCAGCTGCGTGATATCCCCCGCTCCGACAGGAAACGGGCGTAGGTGCGGGCGAGGAAGTGAAGAGACGTGGGTCTTGTATGGCTTGTTGCCCTGCAGCTGTGGTTTGGGTCCCCCCCCTACCCCCCCATCCCCCCCAGGACCTCACACAAGCCAGTTCGCATCCATCCAGCAAAGTCCTCATCGTCTCAAGCCGTTAGAGGAAGCAGCTGCGTTTCATCCTCGTAACCGCCGCTGGCAAGACGGAGTGACCATCAGCGAGCCCGGAGCGTCGCCTCCCCGTCTTTTCCGACCGCAGCTGCTGGGATTTTTGATAAGCTTAGAAGTTTTTGAGGCTATTTGTTATAACCCGGGGCCTCGCTTCCCACCAGAATCACTCCCGTTTTCTTCGTATCGTGTCCAGAGCGAGGAGCCAAAACGCATTAGGCCCGGCGTAACCCAATCCAAGTGTTGCGCGGCGGCGCTGATAGAAGGCGGCGGGGCCGGGACTCCACCGGTTTCTAATAGCAGCCTCCTCCTTTTATATTTATTAGCTGACACTTAAGCATCGCCGCGGTTTGGAAATGTTTATTGTGAATCGAAGGCTCGCACCAGGCTACTGCTCTCCCACGTACATCCAGCGTGTAGGAGATGTGCAGATAAGAGATAATGTCCTGATTACACCCCCCCATGATGAGCGGCTATGGGAAATATTTTCATTGTTGCTCAGCAGCAGACGGCTGAACGATACCTGCCAAAGTTATCAACAGCGCCGACTTGGCAAGGTGCTTGTAGTCCCGTGTTAAAGAAAATGAGTTTCACAGTATTTTTATTTTACAGTCTGCCTCTGTACTGCAGTACAACAGGTTTTAGGTGATTGTTTGCTTCGCACGTTTTGTTTGTGGACAGATTGTCCACAGATCCACCCACCTGGCTCAGCGTTATCATAGCACGCCCTCTCTGTTTATTGGTCCCGACCATCTCCCGGCTCTGAGGCTGCTGAGCGCTGCGCTGGGATCAGCAGCCAGCCTGACCAGAACCGCGGGCCCGACAGACAAACGACGCTCTGTAAAGCCTGACCCAGCGAATCCAGGTGATCCGCAGGGATACGTCGGGGGACCCTCCTCCTTACTGGGCACAGTTTAAGGAGAGATAACAACTGAGGCCATTGTTAAAAGGAGCCAGCTCGGACTGCCAATAGGCAACAGGAAATGAACAGCAGCCTCGCTTGTTAAAGTCTGCGCTTGTGTAGCGTACGGTATAATAACGTTATAGAGCCCCGAGCTGCTTCCCCAGTCGGGGGAAACAGCCGATTTGAATTGCTAAACAAATCTGAGATGTGTGGCAGCGATTCAGTGCTCTGGGAAACCAGGCAACAACTGGAGTGGATGGCGAGCAAAATGTGTACAAAAACAAAAAATACAAAAAAAAAAAAACAAACCAAAACCCCATAAATTATGTATCAGATCACCTGACATGGTCGTGGAAAGTAGTGGGAATCCTGCTGCAGCTGGACCTGCCAGGTCAGAGTTATGAAGGCGCTGACTGATCACTGGCTTGAAATGCCGAAGGAAAGTACTGATAATATTTAGTTTTAAAATTAAAAAACCATCAATCAGTCCCGTCAAATAACAGACACCTTTTTTTTCCAGTAGTCCACGCTGACGCAACATGAAAACCTGTTTTGGGGATTGTAGCTCTGTAACTCAGTTCAGACCTGCTAACTTTTCATTCACAAGGTATCTCGTAACCCATTTAAAGAAACGCTGTCCAAACGTGGGATGAACTGCACTTTGGACGGAAAGCCTTCATTTGTAAACCGAGGTATCGAAGTCGCCAATAAAAATTATAAATGACCTTGGGAGAAGCGAGGCCGCGGAGCAGACATGTGCAGGTACGCCGGCGTCTCCGGCCGTTCATGGCCCTTGTGAGGATATTTCCTGCCAGAAACCGACTCGGCTCTCAAATCGCATTTCAGCGGACGCAACATATGGAGGCGCTTTAGATTAGCGACGCTCACGTTAGCTCAGAATCATCATCATTTACCATCAGGCTAAAGTCCCGCTGATTGCTGCTGATTGACGGTGACGTCTCCAAGAGTTATGAGGCGCGTGACAGCCATCCCCGCGACCCCGAGTCAGTTAGCGTGCGCGACGGCTGGAGCTCGCTTTCAAGAAATCCGGACCATGAACTCCGGTTTGACTTTGATTCTTCCAGCAGGTCCGCTCGCCGGCCAAAAGAGCTACTCGAGTATCCTTTTTATTAAGTGTGCGTAACCATTAGTTGTTCGGCGAGGGGGAAATTACACCGTCGTTACCGCTGCGGGTCTCACGCGGTCGACAGCAATGACCTGGCGTGACCGCGGGGGTCAGGGGGCTCGATAAAGACGACAAAGCGTGAAACTATAGATCACCTTCTGAAGCAGCCGCGGCGTTAACCCCGCAAATCTGGGCAGCCGCCAGGTTCAAAGGACACCAGGCCCTGAGTTATTTGTTTAGGGTTAAACTGCGCCGAAATGAACCCGCTGAGTTACTAGAGCCATAGCTCAACCGTGCCCCTTCTTCCTGGAGGGGGTCAGAGGTCACCGTTGCCGTAGAGACCGCGCGACGGCAGCGAGTGGAAAAAGCGGTGGTCTGAGAGCTTTGTTTCTCGGTGCTACACAGAGACACAGCGAGCGAACGGTCCGCGGTGCAACACACCACAAAGTTAGCATGACCTCATCCTCTGGCTGCGTTCGCTGAATGTCATGGTAGCGTTCACAAATAATGATCTGTATGTCTTACAAAACCACAGAGCATGAGTTCTTTACGGCGCTGGGAAGCTCGTGTTTTGTTTTTGATGTAGGTTATCCCCAGGTGCCCCCCCGACCCCCCCACCAGGAAGACCCTGAAACCACACACACTATAAACTATTTACAGAAGTGGAAGGCACATCCGAAAAGGGTTTCCTCGTCTCTCTCTCTGAACGATATACCTCCAAAGTTACACACCAGACATGAACATGAGCGCCTCTATTTTTTTTTTTTTTTTACCGCTGACTCACAAGTGCCATTTTTAAAGAAGCTTTTGAAAGTTAACTTCTCCCTGATGGAGTGAAGTTATAAATGCCCTCAACACCTCGAGGGCAAACAGACAGAATAAATAAATGATTGTACGACAAGTTTTTGTAACCAACAGCATATTAACCACACCTCGGGGTTTAAACAAAGGCTCTGAAACCCCCACCTGCTCTGCAGCGAACAGCTGACAGAGAGCAACAACTGGGCTTAATGAGAGTTTAAATGTTGGACTTCACATTCATCACGCTTGGTGAATGCTCCACATGAGTGATAACGTTGCTCAGTACGTCTCCTGGATGGAAAAAGACGAGGACCTGGTGTCTCCTTTCGTTTCAATAATCAAAAACATGCGGATCTAATTATCAGAACGTCGGCTTACAGCCACTTCTTGGGTAAACTATCAGCCCGATGCGTCACCCGCTGTGGACCTGTTTTTCTTAGCCAATCAATTTCCTAGGCAGCGGCCCTGGATTACCTCCAAGGCCGGTCCGACCCGCCCGCGACGGGCCGGGAACGCCGTGCGTGTCGTGCTTATTTTGCCTTCCTCCCGCGCGTTCGGGTATGTTTGTTGATCTTGGTCGCGCTCCCCCTCTCGAGCCCGAGCCGTTTTTTGGGGGTTTTTGTCTGCCTGGTCCGGGCCAAGCCTCGACGCGACCAGGCCGGACCCGGGACCGCGCTTGCGGCCCAGAATACACAAACGCCAACTGGTCGGAGAGGCGCGAGGCGACGCTCGGCCCGGACCACACAGCTGTCAAACCCGCCTCGCCGTGCAATTTGAGAGAATCGGGCGTTGGGGCCGAAGCTGCGGTGACTCCGGCTCCTCTCTGTTTAACTTTTCCTCGGCACGGTGACGGGGAAATACAGGAAGACCCTCCGTGCTGTGTATTTATGCAGGAAGGTCAGATAGAAATGGGGGGGTGGGATCACACAACCCCGATTCACAACCACAGGGGTCAGTTTAACTAAATAAATGCAAAAAAAAAAAATATTAGACAGAAGAAAGTCTGCTGGTGACTAATTTCCTCGACAAAGAAAAATTGCTGAGTTCCGTTGGTCTGGTCTCCAGAGTAAAAATAGTCCGGTGGAGGTTGGACACTTCAGCATGTAATGGTATATACTGGCACGCACTAATAAAACCTCAGAACACGAGAACTGTTGGTTTCCAAACTAATGGGCAGCAGTGCAGCTTTTGTGAAGGTTCCGCCTCATTTGAAGTGACTTTTTTGAACGCTGAAGCTGCCTGAAGGCCTCCGGTACCAAACAAGAGCAGCGACTCGCATTTTCAGTTTAGGACTTTCTTCTCCCTCCGTGATGCGTTCGGCGTCGTGGGCTCTCGGCGAGTGAGGTTCAATGGCGAGTGGAAAAGGCAAAGTGCGAAAGTTAAGGGAAACGTTGTCAAAGCTGTGAACGACCTCCTCGGGAGTCACATCGAGAGGAGAAATGACTCCTGAAAGAATCCAGAAGGAACCAGTTACGATTAAAAATGACCTTGGCGCTTTTTTTTTTTCTTACAAAAACACTGACTGTGTTTTGGCGTTGGAAGGGCCAGACCTACTTTTTTACACATTACTGAGGGTTTGGACAGTAAAGAATTAAAACACAAGATACATGCAAGTCCCAGTCTGTTTTCATGCAGTAATTGTTCCCATACTCCTGGCTATCCTGTTTACTGCATGCTTTACAGGCAGCAGAGAATATTATTTACATTATTTCCTGCGAAAGGAAAGTAGCAGCTGTTGGTCTGCTCTTTTCCCATTTTTTCTTCTTCTTGTCGGTTGGACAATAATTGCTCCTCGTACCACACCGCACTGCTCTTTTTTATTATTATATTACAGCTGCATTAACCCCAGCCAATCATGGTTGCAGCGATGAAATTCCAATAAAAATACATTTTACTGCATCCTCCAGACTTTTTTCTAAGGGTAAGGCTGATGAGAGTCTATATTTTTTATTGTCAGTAAATAAAGACTAACACTAAATTGATCCTTCTAACAGAACTTAGCCAAAGCCTGATACACCGTCTTCCTCTGTGCCATAGTTTATTTATGTATTGGTTTATTTAACGGGGACAGTGCACGTTAATAAGCATTGCAGTGAGTTAGCCAAGAGGCAATTTTTCATCTGCCGTCCCTGCACAGATGTGACACCCTAAAAACACAGTGTTAGATTATAAGGTTAAAATTACAAAGTTATTAAGGTCGTTTATAGGCGTATAGAGCAATAAACTAAAAGAGAAGAACACATAAATGTTAGGAGCTCACAATACAAGGCCTATAAAGCAATGAAATGTGGAGTAGTAATGTTAAGACAAATACAGATTAACTAAAACAGCATTGTGCCACATTATTAGACACTAATGGAAAAGTGTGAAGCAGACGCAGCAGATATAAAAACAAAAGTACAGTGTGTGGAAGACATAAATCACCGTGCAACAATATAAACACCGACGTCAGGAGCTCCATGTCGTCCAGAAACCATTAAAACGTCATTAAACGTCACTGTCGTGAGAAAATTCACCTATTCCACTGAGATTAATGGACTTTGCCTTAACTCTTTTCAATGAGATGTTTGCGTTCAGTCTGTCCATCGTGATCTCGGAGGAGGAAAAAGCTGAAGTTCGGCAGAAAACACAGTGAGAAGTGGAGTCGTACAGTGTCCACATCTGCATGTTCACCCCCGCCAACACTTTCTGTTCTCACTTTGAGGGTCACCTCACAGAACCCTTATACCGAGGCTTCACGTGTTTCCCTGTGCCAGAAACCAAGACAACCTCAACTGGATTTGAGACATCCATCGGATCTTATTGTGAGTTATTTGCATTCTAAACTGCCGACCGATCCAGCTTCAAACGTTTCCATTTTTCCGCTCGAACCTGCGGAAAGACGGGGCATTGTTCGACTCCGCTCTCGTTGTTCACGACACGAGCGCTTTAGGTTTGGAACCTTCCCGACTGCAATTTATTCGATAATAACAGTGAAATTCTCCGGTTCTCCTGTTGCTGTTCCAAGAGTTATAAAAGATTTGGAAAGTTTTCTTCTGGTTTCACACATTGTCTCTGGTGGAAAAAGTTTAAGAGGGGAGGAAAAGGCCACCCTGGATGAAGTCTCCCTCTCTCTTTCCTACGCTCTCTCTCTCTTTCTTAAATGCACACCTCAGCTCGCTCTCTCCGGCACGCGAGTCAGAAAACAAAGGAGGCATGTTCACCATCACGGCAATTATACTCACCAGCGGGTTTACGGCGCTGCTGAATTAGCCTTTGGATTAGGTGGAGCGCTGCTTTTCTCATTAGGCCTCGTCGGCTCTGTGCGTTTCATTGTTTCCGGGCTCCTGCCTTTGTCCAGGGACGCCTCTATATAACTGGTTTTGCAATTACGTCACCTGAGGAGGAGGATTTTTTGAATTACACACTCATTCAGACATGTTCGGTGTATAAAACGTGTATACGATTTCTGGAAAAGCATCGTCAGCCTCCTTTAAGTGAGAGACACGGGGCTTCAAAGTATTTCATAGTTACGATTTGTATTAAAATGATATTTGTCAGCCGATTTGAGTTGGTGATGTGTTTCTGAAATCGTCTCACCTTGACAGAACCGATACAGTGACTGTTTATCTTCATAAAGAAATGTGATTCATGGGTCGGGTTATTTTTCTTTCCAAGTTGCAGAGAATGAAACTGAATCAGATCCTGCTTTGCGGTGGAAATTGTGGGATACAGTGCGAGTGTTTTTGACTTGAGACGCTGTGTAACGGATACTGCGTGTTTGGCTAAGTGTTGCTCGTCGATGACAAAGTTCTTTTTTTTTCCTCTTTGGAAAGGTGAATTATTTCAGTTGTTTTTATTTCCAATCTGGTGATGAGAAATAGAGGGAAAAAACTAAAAACATTGTTTAAAAGAAACTTCAATGGGACTCACATTTAAAGAAATGTCAGCACATAGGCCTGCGTGACAGCCGATGAGCTAACATGTTAGCTAACACGTTAGCTACCCTAACAATCCTGCTTCTGCTCGTAACCTCCTGTTTTTCTTTTCATTGTCACAAAAACTTTGTGTGAAATGTCTGTCTGGGAACAGAAAAGTAAAAAACAGCCAACTGGAGCTGCAAATAGGCCTAAATAGTGGCTAAGTAGTTTGCTAATTTATTAGCTAGCTAGCTTGCAGACATTAGATAGCTGCTATCATATCAAGCTAGGTGGGTAAAACAATACTGAAGAGGTTTTTCATGCAGACACAAATGCTAACCGTTCGGTGAAATGCTACAATACTGTAGTGCAGTACAGTACTGTGTACTTGTGTGGCAGCAGTACTTCTCTGTGTACAACAAGGTTAAACATCACTGCTAAAGCTGGGCTGCTCTCACGTTAACTGCTCTTTGGCTTTGAAAGGGGAGCAGCTGGAAAAACACCTCGGTGGATTTGTCCGAGTCAGGACACGGGGATTTTTCAAATGCAGTATTATTCAGATTGCGAGCGCACAACCGGCCTTACGTTTCTAATCTGCAAGTGCAGTTTGTGCTCTCCACACTTCTTATCTGTCAGTCAAACTGGGAGGACGGCTACCGCGGCGGCTTAATGTTCAGCTAACGAAGAGTCTTCGCCTCTTCCTGTCTTCAGTGACGATCGCAGCTCATGTTTTTCCTGTTCGGTGCAAACAGTCTGGAAAAGTAAATCACATCACTGCCTGTCAGCCAGGACATTTTTCCCTGAGAGAGACCAATCAAACGTTGTGTGTTTGGAACAGCGAACCGTAAAAGCTTCCACGAACCGGCCTGTGTTATGAATCACAATTGTGTTATAGCAATCAGAGATAGAGAGTAGCGAAATGCAGATCTGTTTATTTGAAAATGTCATATTATATAACGTTCATCTGCAATCATTCACTTATTTCCCCTGTAACCTGATCTAGTGTTGCCCCGTTTTCCCATATTCACACACACACACACACACACACACACACACACACACTTTCCTTTGTGTTTCTGTTGTACTTTCTGCAGAAGTTGCAAAAAAACCAGAAAGATTTTTTTTCACATGTTCTGGTTCTGCATTATGTATTACAACCTTTTTTTATGTCATTGTAAGTTTCTTTGGACAAAAGCATCTGCCAAATGAATCTAATATAATGTAACGTAATATATCATTTGGTCTTCCATGTCCATATTACATTATCACGTCGTGTGTGTCTTCTTGGCACATGTGAGTCAGACCCTGGGAGTAAGATCCAAAATATTGATAATGCGTTTTTATATGTATAACAACTGGCTGGAAATCTGCATGCAAAGCTGCTATCTAGCTATCTATCCAGTAAAAAAAAAAAAAAGCGTGCTGTAAGTGAGGATGCCACGAGCAGTTTTCATTTATCAGTCAACTTCAGGAAAAGCAGAAATCGCTGTGACCACCCGCTCGCCTTTAATACAGTTCTCCTCGGTACACTTGCTTGCAGTATTTCAAGGTATTTTGGCAGGTTGGCTGTTCCAAGCATCCCGGAGAACCTGGCCAGAGCTCTTCTGTGGATTCGGGCTGTCTCCGTGTCCTCTGTCTCTTTGTGTGATCCCAGACCGACTCCTGCGATGCCGTTAGGTCTTCCTCTCTTTACGACTCTGGCCGCCTGTCCGGGCTCCTTGACGTGCTGCAGGATGAATTTGGGACTTGACGGGAACCGCGTGATGGATGAGAACCCAAACATCTAAAGTGCCTAAAACGTTTTCTCAGTGCTGTATATACAGAGTTCATCACCTACCGAGCGTGTGGTTATGGGTGTGAGGGAGTTTTGCGCCGCCATGAGGTTGACAGTTGTGGTTTTGAGTTAAACAGCTATTGGAGGGATCACCGTGAAATTTGGTTACAGCTCTGGATGGACTTGTCTGAAAAGTTGTACAGTATGTGGTTTACATTTAAAAGTTTCTCCTCCTCCATCAGTCTCCGCTGCAGATCTGTCAGACGTTTCCAACATAGGAAGCAGAAATCCAAACTTATTGATTGTTCAAGTCTCCACCAGTAAACTTGACGTGTTCGTCCACCACCGGGCTCTCGGCGTTGGTTGGCTGTCGGGTCGCTCCAGAGCAGATGATGCAATCCTCCGGTCGTCCCGTACATTCGATCCCGTGACCTTCTGGCTACGTCACCCTCGTTTCTCACCGTGACGTTTACTTTAGCGTCACGCTTCGGCTGAAGTTCACTCAATTCAGACTTTGAAGCCCTGGCGGCTCTTTGCGCTTTAAACTCGGGGTTCTGAGGGAGAAACCTGTTAGAAACCCTGATCTAAGATCCGTCTCTTTTCTTTCTTCTTGGCTTCTGGTCCCATAATCAGCATGATGTAGGCGAGTGACCCAAGCGCTGATCCCAGAGCAGATTGAAGACAGGTTGCGGACCGGCTTTTTATAGAGGTCACATTGTATTTTGGGAACGCAGCCACCCTTCAGTCCTCTCCAATCCACGTTACATCAAAGCGGCGGCTCTTTTACCCGTCGCCAGTGTACAATATGCTACAGTACGCACTGGCCTTCATTCAAATCCCCACTAATTACCTCCAAGGCTTAGCGGGGACGGTCTGTTGTTTGAAAACACTTGTTTCTTTGGTAACAAACCATGTATGGTGTTCTGAAATGAACGCAGGGCTCCCCGACAGAGGCACGACTGTGGATTACAGATTGTAGATGAGATTGTGGAAATTACATTTCTGTGCTTGTGCGATTTGTAATCAGATTTCAGTTCAGTTTAGTGTGTGTGTGTGTGTGTGTGTGTGTGTGTTTATAAGCAAAAAAAAATGTTCCTTGGAGGGTTCTGGAGAGAGTCCAAGTACAGTACAATTGAAGTTAATTACCGAAAGTGGAATAACATATGATAAGGTCAGGGGCCAGTGGGGTCACGGGGCCCCTGAGCATCCCCTAAAAAAGACACACAAAATGACCAAAAAGGGACATATAACAACTACAAAGGGACAAAATCCAACCACAGAGAGACGTAAAAGACTCAAGAAACAACAAATTACCATAAAAAGACACGAAGAGAGGGCGGGGTCGGGGGCCTTTTCCCTGTTTGTATCCAGAAGTTTTATTTCTAATGCTCCGTCCACGTACGGTTCTCACAGGAACCCGTGGAGAAGTGCAGCTCATAAACTTCCTCCTTGTGTACATCCACAACACACCAATGTTGGCTGCCCGGGGGGAAACCACGCAAGTACAATGCCGACGTTTGTCTTTGCCAAAATTAAAGTTTACAAGGTCATTTTTTTTTTTTTTCAGACCTCCATGAGAGTCATCGCGGGATTTTCTTACATCTCTGTGCCCCTGAAAAACATGGGCGTTGCAGATTGCTGTAAAAAAAAAAAAAAGTCCAGCAGTATGGATAGTTCACCCCCAGACTCCAGAACCCACAACCCCTGAGCTCCACGCCCCAGACGCCTCTTCCTCCCTTTAACAGCCAGACATTCTCCAACCTGTCTGGGGTCCGGGAGTCAACCACCACCCCTTGACACCAATCCACGCAGGTTAATTGACAATGAAAATACCTGGAGGGAGCACAGCCGTTTAGAACATCAAGATTTAAACCTGCCCATATAGGATTATTAAAAAAAAGAGCCGCGGGCACGCCGCAAAGAAAATACCTCGGCCTGCGGATGAATAGGTATCCTTTCTTCTTCATGAGCACGTTGTTTTTCTTTGGGGAGGTTGCGGTCTCGAAGTGCTTTGGACCTCAGCTCTGAGGCAATTTAATGGATGTAGAGCAGCCGCACGGCGCGGAAAATAGTATTAAAATATGTTCCTTATGTTTTGATACCAAATTCTGGCTTCGGGGCTCGGGGCGCAGCGTTGTGCATCGGCGGCGCGAAACCCGCCCGCCGCTGCGACACACGGCGGCGGCTTTCTCGGCCGCGGGGCACGAAAAAACGGCGTCCAGGCATCCCGCGCTCAGCGGGGAGCGTTTCGCCGCCAGGAAACACTGGAGCAGATTTACGCCCCCGCGGCTCGGCCCCGTCGTCTGAAGATGTCGCTCCTCTGCACCGGCTGACAAACTCGCCCGGCGCGCCACCGCCCTCCAGATTCCTCTCATGGCTTGAATTAGCAAACCAAGCACACGCGGAGACATGAAGAACATGGAGGCGGACAGCAGAAGGCACGTACAGAACCTCGTCCAAACCGCTTCGTTTGGGACGGCGGCGAAACGCGATCTAAACACTCGCTCCGTGTTTCTCTGAGCTGGCGTGATGTCACTCAGCAGGTTTCGCTCGGTGCGTCGCCGCTGCCATCGCCGGGGGGGGGCTACCGCGCTCATTCCCAGATATTATCGCTCACCACAGGGGTTAAAAAAATGCGAAACCGTTTCCATAACAATGCTGCAGATACACATCCCTCTCTGTAATCAAGGGTTTACTCACAGCTGCTTGTTTTGACAGCGTTGCGTCACTTGTTTTGACAGCGGCTCAACTCTTCAACCGTTCGCCTTTTTTTTTTCCATTTTCCAACGTCCGTGTAAAGATCATCCGCTCATCAAACTGCAGCCGCGCCAATTTGCTTATTGTTGCTTTGATTTGGGAACGCCGCGCCCGTGTTTAATGTCGTCTGTGACAGTTTACAGCAACACAAAGAAAAGGATGTTTTTTTCCTGGAGTTTGCTCGCACCGTCCCAGTTTCTGTGTCTGACAGTCACGTCGTTGTATAATCCATCAAGCTGCGCTCATTTTTTTTAATATATCACAGATAAAGATAAAACCACAGTGGTAATAAACCACAGTCTGGACACAGTCTGTACCTGAGCTCACTTTATGAACATGACCTCATGGTAAAAAAAAAGGAAGAAGTAATAATACAGGACGGCAGATGGAGCAGGCGCCCGGTGTTTATCGGCACCAGCTGTTGTCACAGACTTGTTGTGGACACACCTGGCACGTGGGTTGTTCCGTGCATGGTGGAGAACCACGGTTCTGTCTCAGTGTCCTCTGACTCCACGGTCTCGTCCCTCTTGTCTCCGGTTGTAGTGTCTTCACGACTCCGGCTGTGCGTTTTTTCTGGCTCGTTGTCGCTGAACGAATGTGGGTGCGACGGGTAAACGGCCACAACTGTCGCACAACGGAGCGACTTCTGTCGCGGTTCAACAGGTTCAACGGGCCAAACGCAGGATGGTGTTATTTCAGAGAAAACCTGCGTCGTCCCCGACGAGCCCTCGACACAACGGCAGCAGCTACACAAACGAGATCGAGTTGTAGTAAACCGTGTTTTCACTGTAAGTGCAGAAAACCTCTCCATGTTATTGTCAGCCCACTGCAGCTGCTTTGCATTTCAGTGATAATTCGATTTTTGACAAAAGAAATCATGGAAACTTCATGTTTACTGTGATGATTACAAATCCCAATCAAGTCGAAATTCTTGGTGTTCTTCATTTTTTATACTTAAACAGTTTGGTTTTTTTGTTTCCTGGAAAGAGCAAAGCAGTTAAGTCCCAATTACGGGAAAGATGGAGACAAATTTTTGCGACTGTTGTTTTTGTTAGTTGTCTTGAGTTTGTTATTGAATTCCACATGAAGCGCCATCACAGAAATTTCTCTGTTTGTGCTCCAGTGAATTTAACTCTCGTCAAAATTTCTCATCAGAAAACTCTTTACTGTTGAATTTAATCCCATTTCACACTTGGCGTGTTCAGCTCACGTTCTGTCCTGCTTCATTAGCAGCCAATGACCTGGATCTGACGCATTTACAGTGGAATAAGTTGGAAAATGATTGTAAATCAATATTAGTACATGAGTTGTAGTAGAAAAAAATCGCAGGTGTGCTTCCTTTCACTTCCTGTCGATTGGCGAAAAAAAATTTGGAAACACAGTTCCTCAGTTACAGGAGCTTGGAGCCTTTTCTTTTATGGCAGTAATTGTAGCTCATAAGACTTTTATGTTTTGCCGTTGTCAGCAGAGGAGAAGAATGTTTGTAATTTGCCGAGTGGTTGTTGCGACCGGTGACAAGTGCATCTTTGATTTCCCGGCTCTCGGCTCGTCTCGCTCTCGGTTCTTTTTCCCGGCGTGCGGTGAAACCCGCTGCGTTTCCGACGGTCCTGACACGCGGCGTTGAACCTGCCGCCGCGTCTCGTTCTCCCTTTGATCGTCGCCGCTGAGCGCCGGTCGAGACGGGCCGCTCACAGAAAAGCCCCGTCTCGCCATCTGCCTCGTCTCACGACGCTCCGCCGCTTCGCTTTTTTTTTCTTCCCTCCATCCTTCATTCCTTTGTATCGCGGTTGCCGTTCGTTTGGAAACGTCTCGGGATCGTCTTTTCCATTCCCGGACAGCTGGAGCGAGTTACAGGCGGCCTGGCGATCGGGCCGGCGTGTTTGTGTGTGTGTGTGTGTGTCGGGGGGGCACAGATGGTTCAATTCTCATGTCACCCCGTCTGCTTGGCAGAGACGTCAGGGAGCAAGTGGAGACGGATTTACTCACACACACACACACACACACACACACACACAACAGGCATGTGTATATATACACACAGTCACGCATGTATGTGCGGACGGCTTTCACACGCACATTTTTTTTTTTTTTTTTTTTCCATTTGCACTGTGAGCTTCCAGCAGAACAAGCGACACGCGAGGTGGACACGCTGACGTCACAAACGCACAAACACGTCGACTCACGCTGACGCCGAATCAACTCCAGTCAGGATTTTTACCGACGGTGATTTAAGCTGCGACGATTATTAAACAGTGTTGACTGAAACTTACTGTATGTTTGAACAAGTAAGGGGACGAAGAAATGAAACTCCCAGCTCATTTCTTCGCAGCGCTCAGTGGTTGCATGTTTTCTCCGACGGTTCAAAACCCCCAAATTATTCAATTTACAATAATTTACAACAGAGAAAAACAGCAAATCCACAAAAATGAAAAGCTGGAGCGAGCGAGTGTTTTTGCATTTTTGCATGCTAAATGACTTCAGCGATTCTGGAAATTGTTGTCAATTAATTTTCCATCGGTCGGCCCTTTTCGATCAATCAGCCGTGGGTCTTATCGCCTGTTGGACAACGTCGTCCACCTTCCCGTGCCGTTCAACGGGACGCCCGCACGGTGCCGTGGAAATGAAAAGAAAGAAAACCTATTAATATTTACCTAATTACGAGCAGATTTTTCAGGTTACGGCGTCGGTGACCGTGCCACGCACCGCGTTTACACTTTATTCAAAACATACTTTTGGAAGCGGCGTGACTCCGTCGTGGGGGTGAGATTTTGGAAAAACCCCGAAATTACTTTGGAGAGTGTTGTGGGTCTCCCCCTTGTTGCACTCAAAGCCTTTTTTTGTTATTTTGTTTTCACGAAATGGGCCGCGTTACAAACCCGGGGTAGCTCAGTTTCAATAATTGTTTGCTGAATGTTTTAAGGTTTGTTGTCATACCTAATTTTAGAAGAAGGGCAGGCTGCATTCCTGCGGTGCACGACTCGGTCATCGCGCTCATCGAGGCCCACCCCCCCCCCGCTGGGGAGGAGACTACTGTTTCTGTGCATGTGTGTGTGTGTGTGTGTGTGTGTGTTAACATTGCACACGCAGTAGGTGGGAGGTATCCGTGGTAAGAAGAGCCTGCTGACAGCTGCAGACAGGTGGGAAACCTTGCAATAATATCCAGCCGCGGTGAAGGCCGAGCGTGATGGAGTGGGTGCGTGCTCCGCGCTCATGCGTCCGCGTCGCGCCGCGGGCGCGCGCTCATACATCAGCCCGCCGTGTGAAACAGCAGTCGACCGACATCCTCTCAGTTACACTCCGCGGGAACATTACCACACATCGCGTGGATGTCCATGTGAAATCTTATTTTTTTTTCGCAAGAAATGGGGTTACACATTTTTTGGTCCTTCAGAATCCGAGCTTCGAATGTGAAATAAAACAGTAAGTACAACTTTGAGGTGCCAAGTCTGAGCTGTAGTTGGAGCGGCCTTACGTCAGTGGAGAGAGAACCGTGCAGCCGGTGTGGCCCTTTGAACACACGGCGCCCAAATCTTCAGTGCAGTTCAAACGTAATCGGACACTCGGCTTCTTAATGTTTGTGGGGCAGCTGTGTGCCGCCCCCCCGCACAGAGGAGCTCACACGCGTGGGTCAAAGTTGAGGGTCGAGAGTCGTCCGTCAGCACCGGTGCTGAAGAGGAGAAGACGACGACGACGATGATGATGATGAGATATCAAACGTGGAAGACGCGCACAGGAAAACTGCCAGGAGCTGAAAACCCTGTTTTACGACCGCACAGCAAGTGGCGAACGCTCGCCAGCACGTGGGCGGACATGTTTCCTGGTCAACTATCAAGAGGAGACTTCATGACCATAAAATCTCAGAGGATTCACTGCCCCCCCACCCCCCAGGAAAACCTCAAAAACAGAAGAAGGAACCTTCTGGAACAAAGTTCTGTGTTCAGTCCTACTCATGTTTCAGTCCAGAGAAACGTTAGTATGAAGGACCTTCTCCATTTTTCCTTTAAAAACCGAACAGGGGAAGTGACACACCAGCGCCTGCTCATTCAAGTCGTGAACACATGAAAACAGACGACACTTATATCAAGTTAACAGGCGGTCGTTCCTTTGATTTACGAATGGGACGTTTCCCTGGAGTTAGCTTAGCCTGTTAGCCTGCACACAAACTTTAACAACGTGATGCCTCCTCCCAAGTGTTGGGTGTAAAACGCTGTGAAGGGAAACGGGCGATAACCAGCGCGACGCCCCGACATTTACTGCGCCTCCCTGGGAAACGCCTGCCGAGAGCCTTTAAGTTTACGCGCTGTTTCCACAAATATGTCCAAAAAAATGGTTTTTATGCTCATTGGAAAAGCGTCGTAAAGAAGAAAAAGCTTCCTCACACCAACAGCAAGAAGAGCTGGATTGAGTTTGTTTACGAGCAGGACTCAGGTGTGGTGGGTTTACTGCTCTGAAAAACAAGAAGGTGCTGAAGCTTTAATAATTGTCTAAGTCTGGGTTTCAGCCGTTTATTCTCCCATGATGCTCTTAAAGCCTGTGAGGACTTTCCAGTGGTGGCGTGAATCAAAATTACGGTGGGGAGGTGGGCTTGTTGAATTCTTTGTGATTTGTCCTGCATTGCGTTCCTCAGATTTATGGCTATTGAATATCGGGACGTAACGGCCGTGACAACTTTCAAAGCTCGCTGCCCGTGGGACCGTGACACATGCGCACGTTTCATCCGCCGCTGAAGGATCTTCACCTGCGCGCCGGGTTCATCTTCTCGCCTTACCCCTTTCATTAGTCCCGGGTCGCTCAGACACGAGAGCGGCGGCGAGCCTGCGGGAAAAAAAACCCTCACACGCAGCGTGAGTCACATCAAACTGAAGTGAAAAGTGAAAAGGATCCTTCAGAAGTGGCTTCTTTTTTTTTTTTTTTTTTTTAAATCTGCGGGTCTGAGTCTGCTTTACAAATGTGTGGCAGGACGTCCAGAAGGGAGCCGTCCCCACGCTGAGGTTTTTATGGTTGAGATAAAAGAAAAACCCGAGGAGGTTATCTCCAACTCAGCTGACATTCCAAGTCAGAGGACGCTGTCGACTGCAGCTCCAGCTAATTGAAGGCACATTGGAGGGATGTGTCGTCCCGCCGCGTGCCAGAGCGGGCGCCGGCCGAGCTCGCAATCCTGGTGCAAGAGGGACCTCCGGTGGCCGGCGAAGGAAAAGCCCGTCGGCGTGCTTCTTGTGCGGACTTCACGTCAGCTGTGATGAAGAACACGCGCCTCATGACTGAGTGGAGCGCCACACAAATCAAAGGCGCACACGTTACCTACATCGACCGCCGTTAAAAGGTGGAAAGAGTCTGTCAGGGAGGTGGATGTGAGGATTTGACATGTGGACGATGATGTCTTCTGAATGGACTCATGGAAGTAGCGCCGCGTTAACGCTGCAACCTCAGTTTACCAAGAAAAGCTCGAGATTAGATGATATTCTGGAAAAAAGAACAAATTTCACTGAATAAAGATTCAGTTGTCATCAGTAAAATCGATTATTTCAAAAGATAACAACTCTTAATGATCGCCGAGGCGATCGTGGGAATAAACGCGGGGGAATCGTCTCTTCACATCTTCTGCTCGGTGTCGTATCTGACAACACGAGTGTGGGAGCGAAAGCTGACTGAGCGTTTTAACGCTTCGCCCGCCGCCGAAGACCGTCCCGACTCAAAGGAGCGCCGACAAAAACGTCGACGCTCGCCTGCCAGGATCCGGCGTCAGCTCAGCTGTGGCTTTCACAGCCAAACAGAGCAAAAGCAAGAGAAAGACACCCCCCACTTCAACTGTCTGACAAAAAAAACCCTTTGACTTTCTTCCCTGGATCCTTCACAGGCCTCTCTCACTTCTTGTCTTCTGAGGTGCCAAGAGAAAAGCTGGATGTTGAAGTGTTCGGGATAAAAAAAAAGAGAGAAGGAACAGAGATGGAGTAAAAGTGTGGGGGGGGCTCTATAACAATCCTGCCCTGGCACACAAAAGGCATTTCAGGTCTGAGGGAAAATCGACTGCAGATGTTTCTGCCAGAACCTGAGCAGGAAATGTTTACAGCCCGCTGCACCTTGTATACCGACCCGGTGCCAGCAGCGGCACGACCTCGCTTCTCGCTGGTCTGACACGGCGAAGCGAGCGACGGCGTAGGTGACAAAGACTTCAAAAAGTCACGTCTGCAAGCGGGTCTGGCATCATTTTGTCAGGAAAAAAAGCGCTGAAGACTGGAAAGCAGCGAGCTTGGCTCCGTCCAAACTCGTCTAAATCTTTTTTTTTTCCCTAACCCTGGGAACGATTCATTCTCTAATCTGATTGAAACATCATGTTTTTCTGGATTTCATGGGCAAGACAGGTGAGCGAAGCACAGAATGGGTTCACACGCCACCCGTAAGTCGTACGTTTGTAGTTTTTATTTAGTAGAAATGGTCTAATATGAGAAGTGGGGGTGGAGGTGTGTGCAGAAGTCATCGTAGTGCGACAGCTTGGAATTACCCACACAGATTTGATGCTGGGGAGGGGCCTTGTTGGACACCTCTGATTACATTAAGTTATTTATTAGAATTAATTACTTGTAGTCCCATAAACATAAATAACCAGTTGTCTTTTCTTTTCGGGGGTTAACGAGCTGCAGAGGTGCTGCGAGGCCGAGGTTGTTACCTTTGGACGGATGCAGGCGACCTGTTCCCAGTCTGAAATGAATCACCTGCTGGCTTTTTACCGTCAAACCACGAGAGGCATCGGTCTTATCTGAGTTGCAGCGGGAGAGAAACTGATATCTCCCAAAACTCTTCTTTCACAAAAGGATCGTCCCTCGTCTGGATTTAAAGTCACATACCTCAACGGGAATCAGTTGACTTGTTGAACTTTTGCTCTCCCTCGTCATCATTTATGCGCCTGGAGGTTTGAGGAAGAAAACCCCCCCCCCGACCTTTCTGTCTCTGCGCCTTCATCGACATCATCGCCTCACGAGTGAGATCACGAGAGTCGATTTAATGGCTGAAAATCAAATTAAGGTTACAGCTTTCAACCCGGATCCGTCTGGTCAGCGGGTCAACCTGGAAATCTCCCTCGCTGCAATTTATCAAAATTTAGCCAGAGCGCTGGCAATATTGACAGTGCAATAACAGTGAAATATGGCCGCCATAATATCAGTCAAAATGCACTGCCAGTGTAAACACACCGTGGAGTGGAAAGTATATTTCTCAACATAAAACACATCTGTCTTGCAGACCGTCGTTGCCGAACTTCATACGACAGCAGAGGGAGGCTGTTCCTCCGGGCCGGCCGGCCCGCGCTGTGCTTCACCTGTGCACTCAATGGTCCGGGCGGCTTCGGCAACCGTCTGGGGCTCGGTGCTGCGCTCGCGCACACACACACACACACACACACACTCACACACACTCACACTCACAGTCACCCTTCAGTCACCCCAGGGGCTGTAAAATAAGCTGCCGCCACATGCCAGCCAGGGGTCAGCAGTGTGTCAACATCTTGCCTCGGTCGCACAAGAAGACACACACATGCAGAGCTACACACATTTGCATCGCTGCAGTCGGGTCTTTATTGTCGACAATCATTCTTTCCCCGACCTCAAACCCTTCTCCTTCCAGCTCCACGTGCTAAACCGCAACTTTTACCTTTCGAGCCGAACCCGAGTCCAAACCCAATTAAGCGCTGCCTGAAGAAGCAGAAGAGCGGCCAAGCGGGGCCTCACCGAGGCACGGACAAAAAAAAACTCACGCCGCATCTCGTTTGGAGAGCAAAACAGAAGACGCAGCCAGTCAGATGGCGTTACAAGTGACATCACTCAGGTTTGGTCCTATTGAATCCATGCAGGAGAAGGCCCAGAGCCAGGAGGCGACGGACCGGTCGGCGTCTGGAGGAGAAGGAACCAGACCTGGAACAGTGCATCTCTTCTTCTTGCTTGATGCACACGGCCCTTCGATAAATAAATATAATAAAACTAAACTAAAACACCACAAGATGAAGCTTGAACAACTTCCATCTTTTCAAAGATGCACGTGACCCCCATCATGCACTTAAGTTTTCCTTGTCTCTAATCCAAAAGTCGCTGCAGAGAGAGAAAACCACTCAAAGCTCAGTTGGTAAATTCTTATTCTCTTATTCATGACATAATGTTTTGAGTTTTCCTTCAGTAAAACTTTAAGATAACTTTGTGTTCCTGGCTCCTGCGCTTTATAAAAAAGAAAGGCGTACATCTAAAAATGCCAAATTCGTGCTTCGTCTTCTTCGTTGTTCCTGCCAAAGTCTGAAGTGAAGAATCTGAACTCCCTCCTCGCCGCTGCCAGGTTTGCATTTCCACTTGTCCGCTCGCCGTGTTTACGGAGGAGGATTCCTCCACATGTGATGTCAGCGCGTCTTCGCGGTGAGAGTAGCTTTGTGTTTACACGCCGGGTTTTTTTGCGCCGTGATCTCGCTTTGCCGTAAACAACGCGGGCGTTAACGGCTAAGATCCCCGGCCCCGCCGGACCGGGCCCTGTCAAAGAACCCGACACCTAACCCTCGTGTGTGTTTACCCACGCCGCTGTTAAACATTTACATACCCATCCAAACAGTGTCAGAGGGAAAGCCGCATCAATCCCGCTCTGTTTTGAATTAGCATGCGGCCGAGCAGTTTTGCCTCTTCCTCGGAGCGGGGAGGGGAAAAGTCCCAGAACATCCATAGTAATCAATCCAACCAAACCAAACAGCAGTATACACACAGGACGCCGGAGTAAACAACTTTTATCTCATCCCATCTCCACGAGGAGCGAAGAAGACGTGACTGCCTTTTGCTAACGTTTTGTCTCCGCGCTTTGAGCCGCGAACAACCTCCAGTTTGTCTCGCGCGGCGTAGACGGAGGGGTTTTTCTCCCGGCCGACCCCGGCCCTCGTAAATGTTTGGTGAACGCCTTCTATTCACGATAGCTGAACCTTTTCCAAACCCATGCGGTGCTATTTATAATCCATTTAAGCTATGTACAGTACATGCTTTTACCAGATAATCTGTGTTTGTACAAGCGAGTACACAGACAAAAAAAAAGTCACACGTGGAAATACGAGTCTCCTGGTCTGCGCTTTAACAAGTCTCACTGTTTTTTAATGGGTATATCCTGGTGTGAAATATCTGTAACGTTGCCCCCCCCCCAGTGGTGACGGCGTTCCGACATAAACATGCCATTCTTGCTCTTGCCTATAATTGTTCTATTAATAACACCTATAATGTCTGAGTCTCGTTCTGCATGGGGGGGGGCAGCAGTATTTATTGTGCGCCAACGCCACCTCCTTCCAGCCGCCGCACGTCGTTAATCTCCGGCCGCACCTCGGCTGTTCGCAGCCCGTTTGGGTCGGACTTTTTGGCGCTTGGCAGTCGGGGGGTAAACGGCTCCTGCCACCGGTGTGCCTCATGGTTTGGGGGGGGTTGGGCGGTACTGATGAAATGCTGCCGGGCCCCTTGGCCTGCGGCACCGCCCCACCTCGCCTCGGTCACCCCCAGACTCAACAGTATCATGCACCACCCTCCATATACATGCAGGCGTTCCTCTCATGGGCAGGACCCATGTGGGACCACCCAGAGCTTGGAACGTGACCCGGGTCGTGCCCGGGTCCTTGAGGGGCAGGGGCTGGTGCCGCCACATCCGAAACTCAAACTCAACCCAAGACCTGGAGCCGTGCGGACCTCTTAGCTCACCCGGCTAACGCACCACATGGCCTGCGCTCCAGCTCGCTCTCGGTATGCGTCCTTCCTCGTGGGCCTGTCCGCCGCCCGAGCACTGTCCCAAAGTCTGCGCTTCCCCCGGGGCCGGTCCAAACTCGTAGAAGCGTTTTGGCTCCCACGGTTTCGTCGAGGATGCTCTGGGAGAGCTGACTCGTGTGAACCAGCGGCCGGCCAAGAGCGAACAAACTAATATTTTCTCCCGGCGCTTAAAGTGATGGAACGGGTCCTTGAACCTCTAATGTCAAGGTAATGTGCGTGCGTGAAGCCAATAACAATACACACAGGAGCCGGGCCGGGGTTTAACTTGCGACGGCTGAAGTGTTCACAACAGCTGCAGGCGTTAAACTCTACATGTGGCCCAATTCTCATTATTCAGGATTGGGTGAGTTTCCTTTGTTTATGTTGCTGCCTTGACCACTGGCTCTGAACTGCTGAGCATGTGATTTGCATTTTTTTTTTAATGATCCCTCAAACATCTAAATCCTCATATCCGACCCATCTGACCCGAATCAACGAAGACTGCGTCGTTGTCCGACCTTCGTGTCCAGGATTGACTCAGGTGTTCCCTGTAATGATCGCACAGGGAGAGCTAACAATGAGATTCAGCGTTTTTGGGCGATGACTAAGATGCTGAACCAATCCCCCACGGCTGGAGAGTGTTTACGAGAGTCAGCGGAAACTATTTGATTTTCGAAGTTCTGCTGCTCAACCGTGAACTTCGGCTCACAGATGAGGCTGAATTCATTTCACGTAGCTCAGTGTCCATTGTCACTTTAAAACTGTGGATCGTCCACATATTGTGTAAAGCAGAATCCAACGTTTCATCCTCCCATCTTGTGTTGACTTTCTGACTTTTGATGAAAACCTTTTTGAGTCTTGAATGAAGAACTTTGACTTTCAGAACATTACTGCGCCTTGCTTACTGCGCCCGTTGACACGGATTCTTGGGTCGGTCAGGTGTCCAGTGAAGGGCGGTTCTGGTTGATGTCGATGTTCAGTTTTTGATCTTTGTTTGTAAAAATGTTGTTTTCATTGTGTTGTTGTGGATTATTGAGTGCGGTACTGATGGCCAGTTCTGGATATTTATTGAAGCCACTGAAAGGACGTCCCTTTAAATACGAATTTATAAAACTTTGCACGAGTAAGATTGTCTTTATTTTTTGGCTGTTTCTATCCAAGACGTTGCTATTTTCTTTTGTGTGACTCCACTGCGAGAGTAAACAGTGGATGTACAGTTAATGTGGAGCGTGTTGACTTGACGCCACGTGCGCATCACGTGGTCTGCACGTGACGAAGCTCGGGAGTCGTCACCGTCGCAGGCGTTACCTCACGCACCTTTGTAGTGTTTTTATGTGGCGAGGAGAAAAAGCCGAGCGATAAGTGAAACGTTCTGATCCGTGGACTCGAGACGGAGCGAGCTCTCGACGGGGGGGAGGGGGAACGATCGGCGGAGCTCGGTTTCCTCTGTGCGCCAGCTGCCGGTTCCCCGCGAGCATCCACGCTGGCAGAGCAACAAAAACAAAAAAAGCAACATTCTCAGGTGCTCTCGCTCTTGTTAGTGGTGTTGATTACACGGTCTGAATAATGGACAATTACGGCAAAATGTGACCAGACAACTCCGGGCACATGTGATGCGCATGTGTCACAGGAAGAAAGAGAAGGACGGGAGTGCGCGGTCCGTTGTTTAATTCAGCCGCATATCACCAAACAATGAATGTACGGAAGAGCTACACAATGACCGCAGAGCTAACCACGCACACAAACGCACAGTCATCGTTTCTTCGGGGTTGCAAAAGGTGGGAAGAGAAAACGAGAGGCGAGGCCGGGCTCCAGGCGTCGGTCCTCACGGAGGTTTTTGGTGTCCGTTGATAGGACTCCCCGCCTGAGGACAGAAAAATAAACTGTAAGTGAAGATGACCAAAGACAATAAAGCAGAAAGTGCTGCATGTGCAAGACGGGGGAACTCTGGGAAAAAATGTCCCAGCCAGTAACGGCAGGTCAAAATCATGTCCTGTATAGATAAATACTACATTTATCCCTCCGTTCAACAGTTTGAACTTTCGGACCAGCTTTAGCTGCACACATATCGTCTGAGCTCGCCGAGCTCTAACGGCAGATCATCCGTTCAGGCTCCGCTTTGACTCTCTGCCTCCGTCTGCGTCCTGCACGAACGAATCTCATGTCTACACGCTGCGGATCTGCCGTTCGTATAAATCATGTCAGAGCTGCTAATGCGTTTTATCATGGCTGTTTCCTTCATGTCTCCGGCAGTCCCTGCTCCTCCAGCTAAACTCCCTCCCTCCTCTCTCTCTCTTTCTCTCTCTCTCGGCTCTACAGGGACCGAAGAGAAAAAAACTCCCCGCATCATCTGCACTCAATCAGAATAATTATCCCAAGAAATGCACTGCGGAGCCCGTGAGAGGTGAGGGAGGGGAGGAGGAGGGGGATGAAGCACAGAAGGCTATTGGCAATCACCTCCCTCCAGTCATTATTAGTCATCCCTCTGCTGCTTTGGAAGAGGACGGGTCGGGAAGGAAGCCATGTGCAGCTGACAGGCAGGCGAGCGGACGGGCGCAGAGAAAGGCCTGACGTGACTCCGGCAGCTCCGCCGGGGGACTGGCAGCCGTCCGCACAGGAGTGTTCGCCTCATGTTCTGTCTGTCAGGCTTCCTCTTATCCGCACATTTTTAAAGACGGGAAGAAACACAGAACTTGTCACGCTGAAGACGTGGCAGCTTTTCAAAACCCCAGAGCGGCCGGCAAACACCTTTTGGGGTTCGTCTCAATAAACATCCTGCTGCGAGGATGAGGCGTTTGAGGTCCTGTCAGGAGTTGTGAATGCTTCCTAAAGGTTTTTTTTTTTCTTTCTTTGTGGAACATTGCAGGGTTCCTGTTTGATTGCAAAATGCCTTTGCAATCAAAAGTTCCTCAAAGCCCTCTAACTTTTTAAAGCAGACAGACAGAAAAAGAAAAAAAATAATAATAAAGGACTGATCAGACGCCAGTGCCCATGAAGTATCAGTTTTTATGAATGTTCTGGCAGAACCACAAGTCCGCAGGGGGCTGGCAGATGAATATCTCTGTGTTTTGAATTTGAATTTCACCCCTGACATTTCCACTTGTCCCGGGTCCAAAGATTTTAAAAGACTGGACTGCTTATTTAAAATGTGGAGGATCGTTCCTCCAAAAAAAACCGTAAAGGCTGCTGAGTACTTCAGCTTTGTAATATGAATGAATGCACCGTCTCTGCTGAGGTTCCTCATGGCCCATTTTGGGGTCCCCTTATGTTTACCTAAAGACTTTGAGTAGCTTCCTGTCAAAAGGCATCCCATGTAAAAATCCAAAAGAGCTGAAGACAACTGTAGTGTAACTGTGTGTAGCTGTTTTGGATAAGTGAACCGGACCCATGAGGACAAACACTGTGTCAGAAACTTTATACGGACGTACGGTTCGCGTGTCACGTTCTTAATGGCTAATTCTTGGGGAAACATTCTGCGGTTCCCCGTTGATTTCATAAAGCATTGCATTCAAGCAATCATCTAAAAGACAAAAAAAACCATAATGATGAGACTCCGGTGGCCGTGAAGTTTCCGAGTCCTGGCTGCGTGTCAGCTCCTGCAGGGACTGGCAGTCGCGCCCAGATGAATATTAGCTCTGTTTTTTTTTGTTGGTTTCGGTCCTGAGATCCGTCATTGTCTCTAAACCAAAACATGTTTCAATACAGAAGTGGTCACTATTAAAAATAAGGGTTTCTGTTCAAATTCCTTCAGTCGGGGCGACGATAAGATTTTAACTCCAACCTTCACATTAGAGCCGCAACAAATACGATAATTAATCAGCAACTATTACGATGATAGATGAAGAGTTAGAAAAGTTTCCAGCAAAAAATACCATCAAATATGAGGATTTCATGCTTTCCTTTGCCACAAGCAGTATAAAAGAGTCTATTTGAATACATACATTTTCCTGTTGGAAATTATAGCAGTAATTTTCACAACAATTAAGAAAATAACAGGCAGGTTATTGGATAATGAAAATAATTGCAGCCCCACTTCACACACAGAGAGAGATCTGAGGAAGTCAGAATTCATCGTGGCTCCTTTTTGGTTGCCAAAGAGCTTTAAGTAACCCTGACGGTACCTCGAGTCCTCTGTACTTTTAACAGTCTGCGGCAGACAGAAAAAAAATGAAACTTTATCCAAGGCTTCTGGCAGACGCGATAGTACGGCAGCTCCTCTGGCAAACGTGACAAGAGGAACATTAACCCTCTCCTGATGAATCTCCTGTGCTTCACCGCCCTCCTCAGTTTGCACGTGTTTCCTGCCCAACGGTTTCAGAAAGCTGAGACTTACCTGGTACGCTACCTGCTCACGGAGCTCCTCGTACAGCACGTTTGATTTCTCCACCTGGGACTGCAGGCCCGCCGCCGCTACGTCTGCATCCCCGGATGTTATTCTGCTGCAGAAGGAGAGGTCGGTTACACAGATTCATGTTGCAGCGGGGTGCACGTGTCTTTTTGAAGCTGGTGATACGTTTACTGCACAGTGTGCTGCAGGGTACAAGCAGTTTTTAACAGACCGGTTTGATCCATCATTCGGGGTTCAGGCGTCACTTAGCGGTTTCCTGTTGTCTCTCACCTGTCACGGCGCTCGGCGTCCTGCTGGGGGCCGTCGTCGGGCGAACCCTTCTTCAGTTTCTCCGCCTTCTTCTCCAGCGCGCTGACCTGCTGCAGCAGAGCCTCCCTCTCCTCCAACAGACAGTCTTTGAATCTGCAGGAACAGATCTGTTAACACGGAGCAGCGACTAAAAAAAAAAAAGTTTAACGCCGTAAAATAGATTTCACATCCCTGTAATTTGTGTTTATGCAGCGTGTTAAACTCAGATGGTCTCAATGCAAAATGTGCAGGAGCCAGCAAGCGCTAAAATATGGCTGATTAAACTACAAAGGAGGCAGCGATATAAAGTCTGATCACATACTAAAGCTGAGGGAGAACTTTTATTCGATTAAAGGCAGCGCTCAAAAGAAGCTGCAACTGGTATTTATCGGTGAGATTAAAACAAACTTCTGACATCCGATCCAAACACCTGGGAAGACGAATTCTTCACCACTGAGGCAAACTTCATTCTTCTTGAGCGACACATTGGTTTCAGGCAATCTGCTGCAACTTATACTTTCACTGACAGAAGTCACGGGTCCCTTAAAAGCTTCAGACCGTGTTTGAGTTGAACTCATCTCCAGTCAACTGAGCTGCTTCGTGTGGACGTGGTTCGATCAGCTCTGATTGAAACTCTCATCAGACTCTAACTGGTGCGTGAAAATACCCGACGTCACTGTTTTTCCGACCCCGAGAAAAGAAACGTAGAAATCAATAATCAGCGGTTTTCATTGTGTTCCTGCAGGACGCCGTGTCTGGCAGCGCGGCGCTGACGGAGGAGGAGGCCCGTAATGTCGGCGGCTCTGGTAAATGCATTCAGGGAGAATATACCCGCCTCTTGACACAGCGCATCCAGTAGCGCTGCTGCTGACACAGCCACTCGAACTGCTCTGCTGTCTCCTGCAGTTTCCTCAGGCTTCCCTCATTCTCCTGCTGCAGCTCTCTCACCTTAAAAAAAAAAAAAAACAATAAAACACAGACGACATCGCTTAACTTCATCCCAAACCAGAGTGCGATCAAGATGACGGGAAAGCAGGAAGTAATGAGGGACATTTGTCTGTCTGGGCTTTTTTTAAAAAAAAAAAAAAAAAGACTCTCATTCTCACTGCCGTCATCTGGAAGGATGAGCAGTGGAGTCCCAGGACTTCATCTCCCACTCCTGGGACTCCCACAGTAATTCACAGGCCCGATCCACCGTGAATAAATGTCCTCATTAAGTTTCCCTCTGACGCGGCACAGCGGTCGGCCGCTCCGTTCTCTTGGAGATCTCACAGGAAAGATAATTGCAGACCTGGACTGTTGATGGACTGGTTGAAGCTGAAGCCAGTAAGAAGGGAGTGAGACCCTAAAGCCAAGTGTAAATAAGGAAAAAAAAAAAAAAGTCCTGACAGTGCAGAGGAATTTTTCACTAATGGCCAGACCCAACACACACTCATATAAACCCTAATGCCAGCAAAATCTGAATTAGTGTGCTCTCTGCGGTGGGTTGTCCTTTTTTCTATAAGAACAATTTGGCTTCACTATATGAATTGGAGCCTTGAGGTTTTATGTTTCATGAAATTAATTATTCAAAGTCCAGCGGTGCGCTGTTATTCACTGTTTTTAAACTGGCACGCCACCACGCTGACCGAAACGAGCCCGAGACAGCGAGCGGCGTGAATCCATTACTGCGGACCGGACCGGACCGGACCGGCCCGGCCCGGCACGCTCGACAAAGAGGAACACACCGCGTCCACCGCTGGAACCATTAAAACCCCATCGCCTGTCTGCTGACGCTCCGTCAGAGCGATGTGTCCGACCCTGACACCTGCTGGACCACACAGGTACTGCAGCCACAAACATCCACCCTCGTTTGTATGTAAGTACATAAGTAAAGCTCTTTATCCTGGCATATCACAGTAAAAGACTAACAATGAACGCATACTTTATTTATTTAGGTATTAAAAGTGACTTTGTGCACCTGCAGGAAACCTCAGACTACATCTTACTGATAAAACATTTTCCTGCTTTTTCATTTCTCCTCTTTCTCAGGACCAAAGGACCAGAACCACGAGCTGTCGTCGCATCACAACAAGGAGGACGACAACTCAAACGTCACAGTGCAGTTTCTCCCGGTTCCCTCACCTCCTTCTGATGAGCTCTGCTCAGCTCCTGCAGCTCCTCCGTCAGGGATCTGTTGACGTGCTGCAGCTCCTCCACCTCCACCGTCTTACTGTTGGACGACAGGCACACAAAGATCTCACCTGTCTCACCTGTGTGTGTGTGTGTGTGTGTGTGTGTGTGTGTGTATACGCTGAACATGGGCGGAGCTTTATTAAGTTGCTATACACACAAAAAGCTGACTTGCCCTTTAATTGATTATTATTACTATTTAGTAATTATTAAGTATTTTCAGCTCACACGTTAACACCTCCGCTGTAATTGTGTAACTTGTGTTTCTTGCACAGATGTATCTCTTAATCTGGATTTCTATTTTCAGCCCTCGCAGACACGCAAACGAGATTCACTCTTCATGGTTGTGTTCGTGCATTTGTGCGTTTCAGCCTCGATAAGAGTTTTCTTTCATCGTGTCCCCGGTTGGCCGCTGCACCCCTGAATCATAACGCGGTAACGGATTCTGACGCTCGGCCAGCTTTCTGAACTCGCCACGGGGATTTGGAGCCGGCAGACGGTGGGTGACCGCGTTTCTGCTGACTTTAAAAAAAAATCAGGCCGTGTTTTTATTCGTGTCTCGAGACGACAGTTTGGGCTGAAGGTCTCACACAGCAGCTGGTGACAGCTTCACTTGGCTCCAGTTTGCAGCAGATAGCGATCAAACTATCGTGTCTTTTTTTTTTTTTTTATGATTAAAAACCAAATCTTTCTTTTCTTGCTCTGCAGCCTTATCTTTCATGTTATTATTCGTTTTTACATTTTGTTCCGTTTTAACAGCTGCCTGAAACATGGAGGAATGTGGTCGGATCGCCCCAGCAACGGGTCAACGTGGCTAAGAACAACATGGAGGGTGGACAGGTTTCCACAGACGTTTTTTTTTTTCGGTATTCCCTCCACAGCTTCTGGTCTGAAGCACAGCTACCAGTCTGCTGTCCACTGTCATATTTTAATGTAGAGGTTAAAACCCCTTCACATTCACTTTTCCCGTTTTATTTTCCCTTAATAAGGTTAAAATAATCTGTGTGATAACATCACATACCATTTATATCGCTGTTCCAGCTGTGGGCCTACCTGCGCAGCTCCGCCTGGAGGCTCTCCGTCAGGTCAGCCCTCCGCTGGGCCTCGGCATGCAGCTCTGCCTGGACGCTCTCTGCCGCTGCCGCTCTGCGCTGGGCCTCAGCGTGCAGCTCCTCCACCAGGCCCTCCAGCTTCACCTCGGAGCTCTGCAGGCACAGCAGCTCCGCGCCGACCTGCCGCAGCAGCTCCGCGTCCCGGGAGCTCTCCTCCGCCAGCAGGACCACCCGCTGCTGCAGCAGGTCCACCAGGTCCTGCAGGAGAGGCCAGAGTTCCTCATTTACACACAGGCATAGAGTTAAGTGCATATATTTATGTAATCCCCACTAATGTGCATACTTTCTGCAGCATTGTCCCACATGAACATGTTATCATTCTGTCTTTATCACTGCTTTATTACCTACTTATTTTCTACCATGCTGAATTCTGATTCTTTCATGGTGCAACAACTTAATCTCAACATGGACACCAATCTTATATGCAGGGACTGGACCCAGTGCGATCAAACAAAACTTTACTTTCAGGTCAAAGAGTTTGTGACAAGCCCAAACCTGAAACTGTATCAAATCTGTGTGGAGAAAGTGAATGAGTCACCCTCCAAATCTCTTACAAATGCCAGCGAACGCCTGAAAATCCTACGCCAGTCCTTTAAGCACGGGGTTCAGTGCAGAAAATCCAAAAACAAAAAAGGCAGCAACATTTTTCTGCCGCAACAACAACTGTCGGCTTTATTTTGTCCCGTGAAATTCTGGATCCGGGCCTCCGAAAAGCTTCAGAATTAAACAAGCTGAGAAAGCAGAAATAAATGGCTCTTCAGCCGAACCGCTCGCAGCACACACCTATGCAACCTGCGCCGAGCAGCCAGAGCAGCCAAAACCCCCCAAAAAACGGTTGGCGACCGCTGCCAAGTCCTCTGCGTTTACCGTATGTGAACACTGGCACTTACTGGTAGCCCAGTTCCAGTGTAATTACAGTAATTGTAGCATAGGTGGCCCGTCGGTACGGTCACGGCCGTGCGCGTTCAAATTATGGGACCGTAATGAGGTTAAACGCCGTGAGGTTAAATGACACAAATGTGAAAAAATGGCCCTGAATTGGACGGACGTCGGCCTTTAGGTAAGTATTTCCTAACAAGAGTCTAATTGCTAAACCAACGTTTGAGGTTGAAATGGAGCTGAATGTTGTTTTGGGAATCGTTTTGATGTAAATTAAAGTAAAATGCGTTGACATCTGAACCCAGTTTAGCCAAACTGGCCTGTAGTAATTTTGGTTTTGTCCCATTATTATAAGTGCTGTATTATGATCTATTAATATTTTGTCCCCTTTTTTTTTTTCATCTGCTCGTTTCAGACGTGGAATCTGCAACGTAACAGCTTCCAAACAGACGCGTCCTTCACATAAATCTCGTCCAAGGTGACGAGAGCAGGACGGACAGCCCCGCCCCCTCGGGCGCCCGGCGGCCTGAGAGGTCAGGGGGCGCGTGAACCGGCCGACGAGACGGCGCACCGTCTCACCTGCTGCCGCTGGATCCTGCAGAGGAGCTGGTCCTGCTTCGCCCTGAGCTCCGCGTTGGCTCGCTCCAGGTGGGGGAGTCGAGCGGTCGCGGCCCCCAGGTCATTCTGCAGCCGCCTCTCCCGCTCTCTGCACACCAGGAAGTCCCTGTCGAGCGCCGCTGCAGCCGGACGGACACGCGACGCGTTCGTAAAAAGGTGCACGACGCGAGACTCGTACCATCTGCTGCGCGCATTTTACAGAAGTCTGAATTCAGTCGTAAAATCTCTTTTCAGGTCTTTATCATTTTGAACATCCAAAGGAAAATTTGACTTTATGATGAAATACTTTTTCCAGACTTACTCCCCACAGAATGAAGTAGCACGTATACACTTTGAATGTAAATGTTTCAGAGTTCAAGTTGAGTCCTCAAAATCCCTTTAACATTACACGGGCAATAAATACGAGCAGACACACGGTTTTACTGGCTGGATCGCTCCCATTTTCAGTTTCAAGTCGTGACCTTTGAGCCCAGTTAAGAACGCTGTTTACTCCTGACGAGAAAATCCCCCGTCAGTAACGACGACTCACTCGCTGCGGTCAGTCAGTGTTTTATCTCAGTGGATCATTTCATATGGCTTGAAGCTTTTAACATTAAACCCAGGAAGTACAAACATCTAGTGAGTCTGTTAAATAACACATTAGATTACATCAACTTGTACTGTAAGTTAAACGACCTGGACTTTTGTCACTTTGGATCTTCATCAGTCATTTTGATTGTGCGACTGAGACTTTACTGATTAAACATTAAGCTGAAGTAGTCACTGGTGCCTCAAGTCCACTTGATAAAATGGAGACCTGCACACAGTTGTCAGTTTATTAGGGACAGCTGTCTAACGCAAGTGCAGTCTAATCCAACAGTCATTTCAGGTTTGTGTTGTCTCCTGATCACGTCTGAGGACGCTGAGCTTTGTTAAGCAGGGAGCTGGTTGTGTTATTTATCCTGGCAGCGCGACACAAATCAAAAATGATCCACAAGTTGAATCGGCAGCAACAACACAAACTGACGCTGTAACTGTCATGAAGGGAGGGTTTAGTACCGCAGTGCTCGCTCTTTCCCTAAAGTGTAAATGTGTAACTTTATCATCAGGGGTCAGAGTCTTGACCCCTCCCTGTGACTTACCCTTGTCGTGAGCCAGGCGGGTGCACTTGGCCGTCAGATACTGGATCTGACTGTAGTCCTCGTCCCGGTGCGCTCCGAAGAAAAACCTCCTCATGCTCGTCTGCTTCTGCACGGCTCTTTCCTAAAACCTCTTCCACCTTGCCGCGATCCCTCGGGCAGGGCGGGTGCGGCCCCGCGTGGTCAGACAGGACACCAGTGGGTGCGCGTTTCCTGCGATTTGTCTGCGAGTGCACCTACAGAGGGCAAGTTTAAGCATTAATCCAGCCTGCTGTTTTCATAACAACACAGGCCGTCGCTGGTGTGCGTCTGCGTGCGCGCGCTTGAGTAAATAGGGCAAATTATGACTGGCTTCGTGCACTTTGTCGACGTGCTGCAGGACAGAGCTGAGGCGTGTTGCGTCTCGCAGGCGGGCGGCCTCACCGGCAGCAGCCGCAGGATACGGCGTCTGTTTTATGGGGCTGCAGAAAATACCGGTGACACGTGACGACATTCTGTGTTTCGCGTGTCGGACGCGTTCTTGTGTTGTGCACAGTGTTTGCAGACACAGATACAGAGGGTTGATGCGTGTGTCATGGGACAGCCTGCACGTCTGTGCTGCTTTGTTATTATTTAATGTGTGATGGCTCGCTCAGACTGCAGATACTTACTCGCTGGTTCATCACCATGATGGTGCGCATGCTTTACCACTACTTTTTTTGTTTTTCTGACATTATAACAGAAACAAATTAGAAATTAAACATAAATAATGTACTGACAACTATGTGTGTGCAATACTTTAGAGATCCTATGAAGTACTGCACATGATGTACTGCTTCTTTCGTCACAGAGCTGGAGGAGTCACATTCAGTTGTGGACTTTTCTCCTGCAGCGGCTGATGTGGCTGCGTCACGTTTTCCTGCCAGCAGGGGGAGACACAGCAAACGCTCTCCTGCCCCATCAAGTGTCAGATCAATAATGTCGCCTTTTTTAATTTACAGTTTAAATGACGGTCTTTAACCCTTTCAATTGTGTTTAAAAGTGGTAACATATCCCATTATCACCCCTGTCAGTAGATACTTGTGGGGGGTCGAAGAACTTTGGTAAATTAATTTCAAGGATGAAATTCAAGGGTAACTAAAGAGTGAATTTGTGGCATTTATTCAGAGGAAACAAAGGTAAAATGTGAAAAGGCACTAACAACTGTGAGCACGAGGAGAAAATAAATAAAAATAAATAGTGGCTACCAGTAAAATATAAAGGCATGAAATATTAACAGGGGCCACGTCTGAGAAAGAGACAAACATTGGTCTTAAAAGTGAAAACTACTCAATGAAAAGATGTAAAAATACAGTTTGACCTTGAGGATTATGACTCAGCAACTGTAAGTATAAATTAGATGAAAACAAATATTTGATGCCCACCACACTGATGACGTCAGTTCAGCTCATATCCTGCTTTGCCAGGAAATCAAATGCATTTGTAGTCATTCAAAGGAGAGGATGTTCAAAAATGGCCTTTATTTAAAAAAAAAGAAAACCACCATGCTGACTTCTGCCTCGTTAACAGAAAAAAAAAGTCGTCAATAGAAAAATGGCATTGGACATCGACACGAAGCGTCCGATGAAATAAATAAATACAATATGCTCCCAAATCTGTGAGGAAATAAAAAAGTAACAGGTGTCTTTAAACATCTCACGGCTACACACCGGGCGACAACAGGTTTATCTTCAGAAGTGATTGAGAACATGTGGAGTTACCCTGCGCGTCCACAACCAGCTCACGCACAAATCACGTCAGTAGTTTAACAAGTTTTCAGCAGAAACTAAAAAGCTGCCATCACTGTGGCGCTTTTAATACAATCACCGCCTTACTGAGGTTATGATATCAGGAAGAGAAAATCAAAACAGAGCGTGAGGCAGATCTCCAAAGCTTTTTATAATACGTCCACACGTGTGTCTGACGTAACACATCCACTATTCCAGACGTCTGCTTCTCAACACCAAAGTAAAGATGCATACGTTCACCGAAATCGTTCAACGTTCTGTTGGAAATCTGCCGTGAGTCAAGCTGAGAAAATTAATTATTTTGGTCATCAATGAATCATTTGACATTTTTCAAGAAATATTTGCTTCTTTTCTTTGTCTTTCATGAAAGTAAATTAAACAGGTCGTGGGTTGGACAAAATAAGACATTCGATGATGTCACCTTGTGCTCTAGGATATTATAATGGGCCAACTGATCAATAAATAATGATAAACAAATAATCAGCAGATAATGACGATGAAAACAACCCGTAACTGCAGTCCTGAATGACTGAGAGATTTCATTCTTGAAATGATCAATTTAAACAAAAAAAAACTTTTTATCTTCCAGAGATCCAAACATGGCCGTGCACAGGATAAACAGATGAACAAACAAACAAACAAACAAAGAGCAGCCGACACTCAACCCGCCATCCAACATGCCTGTGCTTAAACCAGGCAGCAGATGCTTCACTCCTTGATTAGCGACCGCTAATGCAGTTAGCGAACAGGAGAGCTGCACCTGACTGCTGATCCCAGAACAGAATACACACTCCAACAGACAAAGCTCCTTCACACAGGAAAACAAAAATAAGACAGAGAAGAACTCATGAAACAAAGCCCGTGGTTTTTTTCTTACCCTGGAAACGCTGGTGTGTATTAATGTGCTTCATTAACACCGAGCAAAAGTCTCTGGATACTTTTAACGTGAAGGTCGTCACACTGAAAAGCTGAAAGGCCGTTAGTGACGGAGCAGGCCTCGGGGTTATAGGTCGCCCGGGTCTTAGCTAATCCTACGCTAGCTGGCGGCTACGACGTCTCGCTCTCGTCAGGTAAGAAGCTATCAGATGCAACACAACGCGGTGAGCAAGCAGCCTGTGTCCAGTTGGCACCCGCAAAAGAAAAGCCTGATTTCAATCACACGTGTGCGTTTCAAAGGGTTTGGAAACTTTCACACACACCCACTTGTATCGCCAAGTTTCACTGCTTCGTGATTTTAGCGTTACGTTAGCAAGAAAAGTGACAAAAATCTGCACCGCGTCAGCTGGATTTTTACCCTTAAAACAGCCACAGATTCAAACTGTGAGCTTTTACAGAAGAGGTGGTGAAATGTGAGCTCACGCTGTGCAGATTTTCCATCTCCCCCTCCTCCCCCAAACTTCTGAGAAATTCAACTGGATTTTCTTTTTGCTTATTTTCAGAAATCAACACGAGCAGTTGTTGACCGCTTGGCTCACAAGACTGGAGATGAAAGCGGGCGCACAGATGGAAAAACAAACTCACAACCACAGAAGTCGGAGAGCAAAACTTAAAATGAGGAAGAAAAATCCAACTGGAAGTCAGTATTTTCCATCCAATTAGTGTTGGATCAATATGACGCAGGCGGTAAAAAAAAGAAGAAAGAAAAACAAAGTATTGCACTGGTTTGGTGTGAGTCTAGTGATGGGCGGTCGTCATATAAATAACAACAACAAGAACCAAACAGTAATACCATAATAATAATAATAATAATACTAATAAAAACAGTTCAGACTAAGGTCTCCCTCCCTCCATCCCTCGCTGGCGTTTTACCACTGCTGCCAACTGAAGTCGTCGTTGGATCCGAAGACGAGGAAGAAGCCCAGGATGGTCCCGAAGATGACTACGTTGCCCGTCAGCACGAGCGCGCACGCCCCCCAGGCGATCTGTGAGCCCACACATCAACAATTCATTCACCCATCAATAATGTCCAGGCCAAAATCTGGCGCTGTCGAGGAAAATGGTTCACAGAATCATTTCTGCACGCTGCTCAGGAGCCACTGGTCCTTTACTAATCACTTCCTGGGCTGCAGCTGGAGCATCTGTCTCTGCGCGGTAATATCATTTTTTATTTTTATTTTGATGGCAGTCCCTTACAAATGACCAAATCTGCTCGCTCCATTAAAAACGAACAGGCGCAGTCTCAAGCTCATTAACAACTAAACCTGCTGCAAAATCTTTATTAAATATACTTCATCCTTAAGTTATTTTATCAATACATTTTGTACAGTTAACATCAGGTGCTTTAAAAATGCAGAAATGTTGTTTCTGCCAAAGAATGTTTTGAAAAATTGGTTTAATATTGTTAACATATCATTGTCTGTACTGTCTTCCCTAACCCTCACCCTCTTATTCCATAACCTCAGTTAAATAAAAAACAAGGCCACCGTCACTTACAACTTCAGCTCTGGCGAAGACAACGGGCAGGCCGAAGGCTGAGATGACGATGCCCGTCGTGAGGAAGATGGCCAGCTCTTTGCATGCGTTGCTGGCCGAGTCTGTGTCGTCCACCACCCTCCGCGAGATGCAGTACGGGATGGGGGACAGGATGTAGAAGAAGAGGAGGAACAGAGGCCAGTATTTGCTGCGGAGAGAGAAAAAGAGGAAGAGGTGAATGCCCTGACGCCGCATGGATGAGGCTTTGGATGCCAAAACCATAATCAGTACTCACGCACAGAGTAAAATGTTATTTAAAACTGATTTTTTCTTATAAAGAAGAGTCAGACCAGCCATGCTTACACTCCTGTATTTAAAGCTGTAAACCTGTGATGGGATCACACCGAGGTGCCTCTTAGTGCCAAGTGTGCACAGTATCCTTCACTCAACACACACACGGGCAGGCTCACACAGTGTGTGATGGTGGTACTTACTCATACACAGGGAGGGCACATCCGAGCATGAGGAACATGAGGCCGATGGCCCCTCCAAAGGACAGGCTGATGAGAGCTGGAAGACAGACAGGGAGGAGGGTGGTCAGCATGTGGACACGGTCTCTTTGGCCCTGTGCATGTGCGCCCCCTCCCAACCCCAACCCCAACCCCCGAGAAATCTCATCACAACAACAGCATCAGCAGCAGGGCCCCCGGGCTCCTGTGGCTCTCATGTGACGAATCAGCTGATTCCACATGCAGCCGCTTTCACGAGCAGCGTAAGCCACGTTACCGAAGCCCCGTGCTGAACTCTGAACGCAGTGCAGTCTCTGCGGCTGCAATTTAATCCACCTGCAACAAGCTCAGCATCTCAATCAGCGACTGAAGTTAAGGTGCAGCTAGCTTAAGCATTATCACGGCAACCGCTACGTAATGGGGCCACCAAACGGGAATGACTTTCCACTAATAGATGTTAAAACGCAGCGGTACGTGACGCCCAGCTGTCTTTAACGTGTATTTAACTGAGTTGATAAGACAGCTGGTCAGAGAAGCGCAGGTTATTCGGCAAGCTAATGCTAACGACTGTACTGGCCCTGCGGCTAACTACTTTACCGTTAGCTCGCTGGGCATGGCGAACGCATCCATCTATCTCCGGGATATTTTCACCGCAGTTAATATGAAATGAACTCCCGCACCAGGGGCATTTTTTTCGTAAAGGAAACAGAAAGTGGAAAATGCTAACCTTTAATCCCGGCCATTTCTCCTGGACAAAAGCTCGACACGCAGCCGTGGCAAATGACAACAGTGCCCCCTCCCCGGCTCCGAGTCCAGTCCGAATCCACCGACAAGCCCGCTGCCTTCACGTGCCACCACAAAAAATCGGAATCATGATATCTTCACTTCTCACCGAAACTACCGAATCAAATGGTGTCATAGCTACTCTTACTTTGAATGAATCATTTAGCTTCATCCTCAGATCCTTGGCCCGTGGACTTTGAGTGGGAGTCTCTCGGGTGACTCGCCGACGCTGCATTATCAGGGGCTGAGATTTTTGTTCTCAGCTACATGCACGGAGCTGCCTGACACGCACTTTTGAATGGGACTATGAAGGCGCCAATCGCCTGCGTCACCGCGAAACAAAAAATATACACTTTTTTTTTTTTTATCTGTAAAGCTTGTATTAGCATTGATACAACGTCATAGATTATCAAACATCTTCGTTTTATGATTTTGAATCTTTCAAAATTCAATCGCGCTAACCCGGATGTGAATACGTTCTACTTCCGCTGCTCTCAGCATCTATTCAGCCAAAATGGCGAGCGGAGGGGTGTCCGTGGCTTCGCTGTGGACCGAAGTGAACCGCTGCGGGCAGAACGGAGACTACACAAGAGCCCTGAAGGCCCTGACAAAAAGTGAGGAATGTTGTTCGTTAGCGGCGCCGTCCGGCGGGGTCAGAGCTACGGTCAAACAGCTGCCGGGCGGTGCTTTTCTTCGGCTCCGGCTGGTGGGGCTCGCAGGGCTAGCTGTTAGCGTGTGGTTAAGCTAGCGGCGGTTCGACCGTTTCTTTTCGGATCTCACAAACATCGAATAACCGTTGTCAAACGACTTACTGCACACGGCTGTGTACGTAAGGAGGGTAGCTACAAATCCAGGCGGTGTCGGTGGGTTTTATCTTTGTCGTAAGAAAATATTTAACTCAGAAATGCGCCGTTCACCTCTGACCACTGACGTGTCCCTAGCTTGACGGCTAACTTCTCATGGTTGGCAGCTGATCGGCTTTCAGTCAGCTGTTATCCAGACTGTAGGAACCTCCACGCTCCTCTGTACTTTCCTTTAAAGCACTTATTGTTCTGTTGTAAGGTTGACATGACGCTACGAGCCTGTTAAAAGCCTCGATACTGTTAAATAAAAAACACGTTCACTTTATTTGTTTTTTGTTGTCTATTTGTGAAAAAAACACCCCCCCCCCGACGACATCGGACCTGGTCTACATTAAAAATCCATATACTGAGATTCATCAAACCTGGGTTTTCATTAACTAGTCGTCATTGATAAACAGTTAGTGTCAGATGTGTGAAACCTGAGTGTGTGCTTGTTTTATTCAGATTCTGTATTACTGAGTGCTTTGTGTGTTTTCTCTTCTGTTGCAGTTTTGCATGAGAACAGAGACGATGTGACGGCCCTTCACTGTAAAATAGTTTGCCTTATTCAGAATGGCAGCTTCAAAGAGGCTCTGAATGTCATGAACACCCATTCAAAAGTGCTCGGCAGGTAAACAACACTTATTTCTTTACCATTAACTTGTGCCTGCGCTGTCGGGTAAATTTGCTTCGAAGCTGAAACAAAATGCTGATTAGTGGCCTGGCAGGAAATTAGAATTCTAATTATTTTGATAATCAGTTTTATTCCATATCCAAAATTTCAAAACATTTTTCCCAGATATAATTGATTCAGTAATTAATCAAGTTTATTTTCACAATGTGAATGTCTACCTAAACAAGTAAAACAAGTGTTTTAAAGGATGATAAAACTGTATAGAATAAGTATCAAGTGAAATCAACTCACGTCCTGTGGTTGACATTATCCTCGCCGCTGCAAATCATTTTTGTCTCCTGTTCTCTGTCAGTGAGGTTGTGTTTGAGAAGGCGTACTGCGAGTACCGGCTGAACAGGGTGGAAAGTGCCCTGAAGACCATCGAAGGTGCTCCTGAGCAAACGGACAAGCTGAAGGAGCTGTATGGTCAAGTGGTAAGGGTTTTTACCAGCAATCAAATCCCAGTATCACTGGGCGCATTTATTTAGATGACTGTGTCTTATGAGATTGTTTGTGCGTAGATGCCGGTGTTCCTGCCCCCTTCAGTGTTGGTTTGAAGCAGATAGATGTAGAAAGCATTTCATACTCTCAACAACAGACTTTGTAAACCCTGAGGCCTGCGGCCTTTGGTTCCCCTCCGCTCAGCTGATTTCTTGTCATTCTTGTAGCTGTACAGACTGGAGCGCTACAATGAGTGCAAGTCCGTCTACACAGACCTGATCAGGAACTCCCAGGACGAGTATGAGGAGGAGAGGAAGACCAACCTGGGTGCTGTGATGGCTGCCATGAGTCAGTGGGAGAAGGCCCCGCTGGTAAACGCTCTTCTGCAAAACTTTCGACTTTAGACTGATGCACTTCTTCATTTAGATAAATGTCACAACTGTAATTTAATGTAAGTCGTCTTATTTTCCCCCGCTGCAGGAAGATCTCGGTCTTTCCGAGTCCACGTATGAGCTGTGCTACAACACTTCCTGCGCTCTGATTGGACAAGGACAGCTGACGGAGGCCTTCAATAAATTACGACAAGCCGAAGGTTGGCCCCCACCCGTCCACATCAACTGTCAAATAATTCTTTTCATCTTTTCTTGACTGATATTAACTGAATGTTTTCCTCTTCAGAGCTTTGCAGGGTGTCGCTGGCGGATGATTCTGTAAGTGAGACTTTCTAAAACATTTAAGCATCACTGATCAAGTCTCCTCCCTTTTCAAGGGGACGGCCATGAGATAAACTGAGCCCGGATTTAATATTATTTTGTGATGTGATCTTGTAAGACCCCTTAAATTCCAGAAATAGAATTTGCCAACATGTTGGATGTGATGAGTATTGGAAAAGAAAAAGGATCATCACCGTTGCTGTCGGTTTGTCCCCTCACAGGACGTGACTGAGGAGGACATCGAGTCGGAGTTGGCCGTCATCCACTCTCAGATGGCGTACGTCATGCAGTTACAAGGTCGGACGGATGAGGCGCTGCAGCTCTACAACCAGGTCATCAAGCTCAAGTACGTCCAATTCATTTCCAAAGCAGAGGCCATATTACAGGTTGTGTTGTTGTGTGTATGTTTGTACAAGATACAATATAAGGAAGTGGTTTCATCAGGAATTCACCAGACCTTTGGATGGTTGCGCTGTAATTAATCAGTAATTGTTGATTTATTTTCAGGCCATCAGATGTGGGGCTGCTCGCTGTGACTGCCAACAACATCATCACAATAAACAAGGTGGGCGGATGGCGAGCTCGCCAACTTCGGCATTTAACCATCTAATTAGCGTCGTGCTCGGCGATGAATCTAAATTCCTCCGATCTTGGCCAAGCCCGTAAAACTTTATTCCAACTGGAGCAGAAGATGTTTTCATTAACGTCTGTTCCCTCAGGACCAAAACGTGTTCGACTCCAAGAAAAAAGTGAAGCTCACAAATGCCGAAGGTGTGGAATACAAGCTGGCGAAGAAGCAGCTGCAGGCCATCGACTTCAACAAAGCTCTCCTGGCCATGTACACCAACCAGGTACAGTTAGAGCAACAACAAAAACCCTGGTGTGACTCAGAGGTGGGATGTTCCAGTGACGGCCGATCTCCTCTGAATTTGTCGTTAACAGGCCGACCAGTGCAGGAAACTGTCATCCAGCCTTCAGTCTCAGAACCCGGGTCACCCCCGACCCGTCCTCATCCAGGTCGCCCAGCTGTGCAGGGAGAAGCAGCACGGCAGGGCCATAGAGCTGCTGCAGGTAGAACAGACACGCACTGTTGCCTGTTGTCTGCCAGTTTTATGTCTTATGTTGTTTTTTTTTGTTTCCTCCCTTTGATCCCATTCACCCACAGCTGCAGGAGCAAAGTGTGTTTGGTCTTTTACGCAGGATTCTGTAGAATACGGCAGGTTTTAGGTGTGTGGTGATGTCGATAAGGACGATGCTGTCATGTGCTTTCATTCGTGTTTGCTGTCTGCTCCTGTGTTTTCCAGCAATTCTCAGATCAGCATCCAGAGAGAGCGTCCGGCATCAAGCTGACAATGGCACAACTCTATTTAGTACAAGGTACTGCCGGACTTTGGACATGGACACACATCCTACTCTTGTTGTGTTGACTGTGTCACTGTCTTCGTTTAGTGTCTTTCTTTCTGTTGGACGCAGCAGCTGAACTTGTTTTAAAAAAAAGTTTTTTTTCCCCTCAGGTCATGTAACAAAAGCCTGTGATGTCCTGAGGTCCATCGAAGAGTTCAAGCACAAATCAGGGATGGTGAGTCTGGGGAAAAAAAAAAAACATCCTGGAGATTTTCATCAGTGGATCATCCATTTGTATGTTGTAGCCCCACAATGGCGTGAATGCTCCGCTGTACCATTATGATCATTTCTGCTACCGTCCACCTAAACTGCAGCTCTGACCCCCCAGGTTTCAGCTCTGGTCACGATGTACACCCACGAAGAAGACATCGACAGCGCCATCGACGTTTTCAAACAAGCTATCGGGCACTACCAGTCGGAACAGGTTGGTCCGGGGTTTGGATTTAACACGTGCAGCCGGACACAAGCAAACCTCAGAGTCCTGTCATATTTACAGGCTTTGATAATCAATGCAGAGATGTATATGAATGTATAAAGTTAAAGGCTGTGGGGTAATACAGTGGTTTGCAAGACAAGCCAAAACATGCTGTAAATTAGTTTCTGATAAGTCTGAATATGTTTCCACTGTGTAATGGCTTTTTTCCTCAGCAGCCTGGATCTGCTGCACACTTGGCTCTTGTACGAGAAGCTGCCAATTTCAAGCTGAAGTATGGACGGAAAAAAGAAGCCATTAGTGACCTGGAGCAGCTGTGGAAGTGAGTTACAGGCCGCGCTGCAACATGTGGGGAGGATTTAGGGCCAAAGGGAAAAAAACACACATAATGTGCTCCTGGGGGGGTTATCTCTCAGCTCTCAGCTGCTCGCTCACATGTTACAACATGCTTGTAGAAGTGCGGCTGTTTCTTCTTTTAAGACAATGAGGTCTTATTTTTACTTTCTCTGGAAACAGGCAAAACACCAAGGACATCCACACGCTGGCACAGCTCATCTCTGCGTACTCTCTGGTGGACACAGATAAAGCCAAATCGTATCCTTTCCTTTGACCAACAAGACTTGTTCTGTTTTCAATTTATTTTGTGTATGCCATAAGCTGCAAACAATATTTTTGCGAAAGAGTCAAGAAAGATGAGTACGTGCAAAATGCCTATCCAAAAAACCATTTCCTGAGCGCTCCTCTGCAGCCTCAGCAAGCACCTACCGTCTGCAGACACCATGTCCTTCAACGTGGACGTGGACGAGCTGGAGAACTCGCACGGAGCCACATACGTCAGGAAAAAAGCTGCGAAAGTCACGGGAGAGAATCTCCCCAAAGAGCAGGGGTGAAGCCTCCGTCTTTATGATGTTCATGAAGTTTTCTCCTTTCCAGTAAACGTGACTTTAAAAATAACACGGTCACATTTCCTTCACAGCCAAGGCGACATCAAGAAGAAGAAGAAGAAGAAGAAAGGTACGTTGTCACCTCCCCTGTGATTAAATACTGTTTGTGAGAAGATGGCATCACCCTGCTGAGATGTCAGTCTGTGGCAGCAGTCAAGTTCTGATTTGCACTTTCAAGATAATTAGCGGTGAAGTGTTTTAAAACAGGTAATGATTTTATCCTCACTGACATTAAGGGAATGTTGATGCTCAAACTTTTCCCTTTCAGATATATTAGTATTTTATCCTTTAACTCATGGATGTAGTTACTGGTTGCAGACGCCAGTGACGCCGAGCTGTGACGCTGCCACTTTCACCGATTCTCCTTTTTAGGCAAATTACCCAAAAACTACGACCCCAAAGCGACCCCTGACCCCGAGAGGTGGCTGCCCATGAGGGAGCGCTCCTACTACAGAGGCAAGAAGAAGGGAAAGAAGAAGGAGCAGATAGGAAAAGGCACGCAGGGGGCCATGGCGGGAGCGACGGCCGAGCTGTGAGTCAACCCCCCGCGGTCGCATGCGCGTGCACGTCACCTGCGAGACGAGAGACGTCTGGGTGCAATTTCCTGTAATGGAAGCCGAGTAATCAGCTCCTCTGCTGGAGGAAAAGCACCTGAGGTTCGTCCTGTGTTTCCCTGCCAGCGAATCCTCAGCGGAGGTTTCCAGCTGCTGTGCAGGAGAAACGGGAGAAACAGAAGAAACAGTGTGCGTCGGCCAAACTCCAAAATTACTCTCAGTCTCACCCGAAGGAGAAATCCATCTGCTGGGACTGTCTGAGCTGCTGCAGCGCTAAACGGTGTCAGATTTGTTTTTAAAACGTAAAATAGCAGCTTTCACGATTGGCCTTTATGATTTTTTTACTCGACTTTCAACAGAATCGCCGAAGATTACATCAGTTATCAGGGCAGAGATATGGAGAACTGCGCCAAAGCTGGCGATTAAGAGGAAAATGATGCAGAGCAGCTTTCAGATCAGTTTCAGGGAGTTCCAAACCTTTCTGTCTCTAAGTTGAAATGTTGAATTTCATCAGAGAAAGTTTTGGGACAGAACATAAGGGCGACACCCTCCAACTTTTCACACACCTGTGAAACACGAGATGAAAATGTTCAGATGTGTTAACGTCCCATAAACAGACAAGTTGATAATATAACTCATTTGTTTCAGTCATAATATTCAGGGTCCGATCTCTGACTTTGGTTCCTCCTCTGTTTCAGGGACGCCAGTAAGACAGCCAGCAGCCCCCCCACGTCCCCGAGACCAGGGTCTGCGTCCGGCTCGTCCGCGGCCCCCGGCGGCAATGTGGTCCCCCCGCGGCAGCAGAAGCCCGCGGCCTCGGGGGCCACTCGCAAGAAGGCACCACAGAAGAAGAAGAAGGGAGGGAAAGGAGGCTGGTAGCCGGCGGGGGGGGGTACAGGATACGCCGACATCTGTGTGGCTGAGAAATCATGAACTCTCTTTTTTTGTATGTTTCACAGCTCAGTTTAGTTTTGTTGTGGCCATTTGTTTAAATATGTGAAACCAAAATTCTCCCCCCGTGCTGGAAGTGTTAAAGGGCAGTTCTGCTAAAAGGAACTTTTTGTTGCTCTGCAGAATCAGACGTCTCCTTCATCTTACAACTTGTGAGGAGAGAGAAAACAGCACAGTCATGTAACTGTTCCACTGACAGGAAGAAAGAAGCTTAGTGCTCTGAGATCAAGTTTTGGCCCCCGAATTCCTACAATTCCCATGAGCCTCGGCCTCCGTGTCTGTGGAGAAGCCATTCAGATCTGGGCTGCAGTAAATTACAAATGCCTCAACTGAGAAGAGCGTTTTTAGAACCGACCCAGTTTTCCCGATGCATCAACAGCTGTATGCAGCGAGCCAACTTGTCGAACCTTTACCCTCTTTTAACAGTAAGGAAAGGAAACAAATCGTCATCTTAGAACTTGACAGTTAGGAGAACAGCTTCTTTCACAGCGTAACCTGAAGTTCAGTCTCGGGGGAGTTGTCACGCTCCGGCCTCACGGTTCTTCTCAAACTGTCCCTCTACGATTCAACGAGCCGAACATCACCCACCGGCCACTGTCGCAGTGTAAAAGGATATTTATTTTGGAATCCGTGCTGGTCTAAATTTGAGCGAGAAAGAATTTTAAATTTTTGAATTTAATTCTGTTGAATGCATGTTTTCAGGAAACGAGGAAAGAGACTATTTTGGCCAAACAGGTGTCCCGTTTTGTTAAGTCTTAATAAAACTCTTGACAACAGTGAAACCAGACCCCCCACCCTTGTTGGAATGAAAAGCGTGTGTGTGTGTGTGTGTGTGTGTGTGTGTGTGTGTGTGTGTGTCAACGTTAGCGTGATCACAGCCAGCACTCCTTACCACACTGACTCTGTGAACTGGCTGAACTGAACTTCTTCCACTTATTGAAGCTGGAACAGGTGATTTTACCTGCACTGTCTTCATCACTGAGTTTGATTGGACTAAAATTCTTCTGCGAATGTTGAATCTAACAAATAAGATTCTAACTGGTATTCAGTTCAATCCAGTTATTTAATTGTTGTACCATCTAAATATTGTGACCATAATACAATGAGCAAGACATTCTCTATTGTTGTTGTCCACTATATAAACATAATATATAATAAGCTTCACCTATGACTTCATCCTAAAACAGGACAGCAGTTACTTATGTAGAGGAACTTTGACTCAGTGTCTATTAATGTTTTCTTTGTACAATTTATTATAAATCATTGCCACTGATTGTTTTTAACATAAGCTCCTTTGGAGATCTGTATTTTAGCTCAAAATGGTTAAAAAAAAATAAAAAAGAAACCACTTTCATTGGTTAATTGCTTTAATTAGCCTCCAGCCACTCACAGCCACAGCTCTCAGGTGATTAGTTAAAAATGAGTCTCACCTGTCTTGAGTCTTCAGCTCCTTCAGGGCTCCTGAGGAGCCGCTCTGAGGGTCTCGGGTTTTGAAAGCGGAGCTCACGATGCCTTACACGCTGCCCATCTTCTCAGACTTCTTCTACCAGCCTCTGACGGAGGACGTGGAGGAGCTCCTGGCTCGTTTCCAGCAGAGCGACTCGGTGAGATACGAGGCCTTCTCGGCCATTTGGAGGGAGATGGGCTTCTCGGACGTCTTCGTAGGGATCACGAGCTCGGGAGAGATGAAGAGGTTCTGCAGAGTAACGCTGGCTACCGCTATGAAGTACTTCCTCCCGCCGTACAGCTTCCAGATCAGAGTCGGAGGCCTGTATCTGATGTTTGGGTTTTACCACACGCAGCTTGCCATACCGCCAGTGAAGATCCGCCTCGCTCTGAAGGACTGGGATCAAGTTCAGAAGTTCCTCAAAGACTCCGTGGACGCCGGGCACCATGACGTGCTTTATGTCTATCAGAAGCTCGTCGCAGCCAAAGCCCTCCACTACACTGCCATGCCACATTTTCTCACCTTCCAAAAGCAGAGGAAGCCAAAGAAGGAACCAGTGTGTGCAGAGTTCCTGGGGAGGACCACGGCGGTGCAGGAGCTCATCTCTGCCGAAGTCCTGGAAGAGCTGACCAACATCCAGAGCCAGTACGAGAAGCTGAAGGAGGCCGCAGTGAAGGTCGGCGGCCAGGTCACCATGATCCACAAAGACTTTGCCTCCCGCGTGAACGACTGCACATCAGAATTCATCACGTGGCAGCACAGGGTTTTCTCACAAGCCAACAAAGGCAAGAACTTCAGAGATGACGAGGAGCGGAAAGCATCTGAGGAGTCCAGCAGCCGGGCCCGGCTCCTCTCCTCCATCAAGAACAAGAGCTACAGCAGCTACCAGGAAGCGTCCAAGTCCCGGCGGCACCGCCAGGCTGAGGAGGTGGAGTCGTCCAGCTCAGGGGCCGAGCAGGTTCAGGAGCCTGCAGCGACGCAGAGGAGGAGGCCTCAGTCGCTGAGGGCCAGAACCACCAAGAGCCTCAGGGTGATCCAGGAGGAGAGCCAGCTCCAGGCCTGGCTCCTGAGCGCTCCCGAGAACCAAGACAGGGTCCCCGTGAGGAGGTCCATCAAGGCTACCTATCTCAAAGCATGATGGGAAGGGAGGAAGCAGGATGTTCAGGTTCCATCCTCCCAGGTCAAACCAAGTCTACTTCATCTGGGGGGAAAAAATGACCTAATTTGATTTTTCACTCGTAATGCGCCTGTTCAGTTACTGCATTACTAGAATTTAAATGGCACCCTTTAATTTGTAAATAAATGTACTGATCTGTTCCTCTGTTGTTTCCTCTGCAAATTATCTGTTTTGTCTGATTCAGAGCTCAAAATCTAATTTACAGTGACGCAAAGTAAATCCTCACGTCAGAAGCTGGAGCCAGTAAAGATTTTCATGTATTAACTCTCTGATTGACTTAAATAATTTTATCACACTATCAAAGCTCATCAGAGGATATAAAACATAAGAGTACAGAAATGTGACTCTTGGCTTTTTTAAAAATTATATTTCACGTGACATTTAATATTTGTATGTTGTAACGTTATCTTAACGTAAGTCATATTTTAGGGACGGGGGCGCCCCCCGGCGGCCACGTGGCGACGCTGCATCCACGGAGAGCGGCGCACTTCAGCCCGGAAATATCGTTAGAAGAAGTTCCTCCGCAGCTTCCTGTGTGTTAATCCACTTGTTGAGGACCCGAAGTTGAAGCTTCAGCAGAGGGAAACAAAAGAGTCGTCGACGATGAGCGTGTAAGTCAGAGCGGCGACGCCGGGGAGTCGAGCACCATGTTCGGTCTGAGAGAAGCCGGGGTCCTCGGCGCCTCCGTCGTTTTGGCGGGGGGAGTCGCTTATCTTGTCTGGAGCTACGCGTCCTCCTCCGCCGGGCAGAGGAAGCAGGAAACCCCGCCGGGACAGGGCGGCAGAAGTCCCAGAGAGAAGGGAGAGGAGAAGGAGAAGGAGGAGGAGGAGGAAGGAGGAAGAGGAAGAGGAGGAGGAGGAGGTGCTGAGAGAGGAGGAGGCAGCGCCACAACACACGGTCGTGGTCGCCTCACAGGTAACGCGCGTCCTCACCTGGACTCACCTGTCCGCCGGGGAATGAAACACTCATTATGAGACGACGTGCCCCAGGGCGGTGACGTCATAACCCCCCGCCCCCAACTAAATGACGACAGACTAAATGTCTGACACCACATGTCGTCACGTGGAGAGAAACGGAAAGAAACAAACCTTTACCGTCACCAGGACTGATACGGGATTAAAACTCTATTCCTTTTTATATAAAACTGTAGTCAAAATGAAGTATTGCACAACTCTGTGTGTGTGTGTGTGTGTTACAGTCCAGGCCCGCAGAGACGAGGGGGACGCAGGTTCTGGTTCTGGGCCTGGACGGAGCCGGTAAAACCAGTTTGCTGCACTGTATGGCGACGGGCCTCCTGGAGCAGGACACGCAGCCGACTCAGGGCTTCAACGCCGTCTCCATCAACAGAGAGGACATGCACGTCGAGCTCCTGGAAAGTGAGTGTGACCTTCTTTTTGAAACCCGAGCCCGGTCACACGCAAACAGACGTGAGGACGGTGAACGAGACGTCTGTCTGTCTGTCTGTCTGTCTGTCAGTTGGAGGTAAGGAGGAGCTGCGACCGTACTGGCAGAAGTACATGTCCAAAGCTCTGCTGCTGGTGTTCGTGGTCGACTCCTCCGCCCCCGGCTCTTCCCGGTCGCTAAGAAACATCTCCATGAGCTGCTGGGCTCGGACCCCCGCCTGCCTCTCATGGTGCTGGCCAACAAACAGGTGAGGACGACAGTAAAAACACTCCACTGTTCTCACCAAAAGCCCCTGGGCCTCTTGATCCTCAGAACCTCGCCCAGTTTATCATGAGAGGCTTTTAATTCTTTTAATAAAAATATAAAGTTATTTCATCGATTAATCAATTCAGCTTTGGTGTAAAGAAGCGGGATTTAAATTATTTTAATGAAGGTTTTCTTTCAAAACGCAGGAATAAAACAGTTTTGTTAATTCTGGTCAAAAAACTCCAGATGCAGTTTTGTCATGTAAGTGAAGCCGTACGACAACAGATCTTTGTAGGTTATGTTCAGTTGCAGCTGTAATTGTTAAAGAGAAGGTTCTGTTTCATCATGTGAGCATTGACCCAAAAAAAACAAACCAAAACCTCAATGTAGCGCGACACAAAGTTGGAGGAGCCTCACAGATTCTTTATCCAGAGCTGTGCAGAAGCATTTTTGGACAATTACACCATGTTCTCAGAGTCTGATCATTTGAGGTTTTCTGTCTGAGGTCTGTTGTGCATGTTCTGCTGAGCTCAAATGATACCAGAACCTCTGGGGATTTTAGTTTGTGGGAACAGTCTGGATCTTTGGTCTTAAAGTCTGAACCAAAGATGTTTTTATTTAGATGATCTGAAAACACACACACTGTAAAATATCCTGTTTTCACAACCATGTTCCAGAATCAATTTTAACTCCAGAGAACATATTCTTGATTGTTTTGTTTTTTTAATAAAATGGGGGCATGATGTCACTCCTTCATGTTGTTTCCAGGATCTTCACGGCGCCTGTAGCATCACCGACCTCCATGACGCTCTGTCCCTCTCTGAGGTCGGGGACCGCAGGTTGTTCCTCATCGGCACGCACATGAAGAAGGGGGAGGCGGAGCTGAGCTCGGGCGTTCAGGACGCCCGGGACCTGATCATCCAGATGGTTTGTGAGGGCAGATAAAAACACCCGGTTACGCTCCATCAGTGGTTCTCAAACGGATTCACTAGATTCTCCGCACTTTACTGGTTTCAGTAAACCAGGTTGTCTGAAAGTCGTATTTATTTGTGAGAAAATAAACAAAAAATGAGGTTAAAGACATTTTTGTTTCACTGTTACCAAATGACCTGATCTGAATGATTATTTTTTTCCCACATGTCCTTATTTCAGCAGATGGGACACTCCTGAGAACCAAAAAACAAATGTATTTTCCTTTTTGTCGAGCCGTAAATGTTACACATTATGAGACTGTTGTTGACACACGAGTCCACAGACAGTTCAGCTGCTGCTGTCAGCTTTTAATGGCAGTTAGTCAGATGGCACAAAATCTCAGTGGATTCATTTCAGGCCCAGTGGTTGGAGCTTTATCACCAGCAATGAGCTAACTTTGTTAGCATCCTAATTTTCCTCCTGAGACAGTGTATGCAAACAAAAACAAGTAAAAGCCCTTTTTGTAACAGATCGCTGTTTATTTTTCTAATTTGGACTGTATCAGTGTTTGACATGTCAGCAACAACACTTTAAGAAGAAGATATATCTGTTTAGAGCACAAAGTGAAGCTTCAACACCAACTGATTCTTACTTTAATTTAATATTTGGACACATTTGGTCTGTGCAGTCACTGAAATGTCCAAGCACAAGACAAACTGCTGTGTGCAGGTCCGTGCTGGTGCGTGTCGCGACTTAAAGTTTTTCATCGTTTTTGGGCAGCGACCTCCTCCTTCCACTTGGAGGCGCCAATGCATAAAACATGTGCAAGAAAACGAGGAGGCGTTAAACTTTGTGGGACTTGTCGACAAACTTTTTGTTGTGCTGCTAAATATATATATATATGTATATTTTTTAAACATCATTTCAACAGGAAACAATTGTTCTGAATGAAGCAGCTGTTTACACAAGCAGGTGGAGCTGAAACTGGTGAATCAACCATTTTATTGTAATTTTTTTTTATTATTAATTATGCTACCAAATCTTAAAACTACAAGATGTTGTTTTCTCACTGGAGTGTCAGCGTTGGATTACAGCTTTAACAACTGTTATTATAGGAGTTTATTGGTTCCCACTATGATGCGTGGTTTGTCTTATTCATAAGAAGGGAATTTAAGGAAAAGGGAAAAATAAACCACATACTCAATGTTTGTCTAATATCCTTTAGATAAGCTTTGTGTGTTGTTGCTGTTCAGAGAGACATTATCCTTCAGCTGTTTACTCTTTAATTTGATTTCAGCACTGTTTTATTGGATGACTTTTATTTCGTTACCTTGAAACTTTTGGGATCACATCACCCATTTATAGTTGTGTGTTTGTGTGTGAAAGGATTCCACCCGGTTTGATTATCTACACTCCAGTCTGTAAGTATTTGGACAGATCCACTTTTCATTGGATATTTGTTTTCTGAGCGTCTGCACACTCATTTTGAAAATAAAAGTCACCTGTTTCAGACCATTAAAGCATGAAGTAAGGAAGAATGTGTGACTTTCCAAAAGACTGTGTGTTTTCACATTTAAATAAAATGTTTGCAGTGAAATTGCTTGGGTGTTGTTTTGTAATTTATGTATTGAATACATCGGCATACACGATAGTATCTTTTTCTTATCAGGACTCCAGGCAGTGCCACATTTGTGATGGTAAAACTGATAATGATGACCTCATCCACACGTACAATAACTGCGCTGTTGCAGCTCATTTATATCAGCATTTGCAGTTATGCTGCTGTCCTCGATGTATTACTTTAAGTGTCCTGCATCCTGTTTCATGAGATGGCAAGATGGACGGGTTGACCACGCAGACTCCAGTCTCCAGGACACCTCAGGTCTGGAGTTGTAAAGGACAAAAACTGCTCAAAACATCCTAGAATTGCGTTTGGTGGTGCCCCCACTGGATAAAATGAGTTAAAAATGCAAACCGTGACAACTTTTTGTGCACGCATAGGAACCCGAAAAATTTCATATACTGTACTTTGACCTTGAAAATGAAAAAAAAATGTGAAAAAAATTTTTTCAAAAAAAACTGCTCAAAACATCCTAGAATTGCGTTTTGGTGGTGCCCCCACTGGATAAAATGAGTTAAAAATGCAAACCGTGACAACTTTTTGTGCACGTCATAGGAACCCGGAAAATTTTCATACTGTACTTTGACTCTTGAAAATGAAGAAAAAGGTGAAAAAAAAATTTTTTCAAAAAAAACTGCTCAAAACATCCTAGAATTGCGTTTGGTGGTGCCCCCACTGGATAAAATGAGTTAAAAATGCAAACCGTGACAACTTTTTGTGCGTCGCTATAGAACCCGAAAAATTTTTCATACTGTACTTTTTGACCTTGAAAATGAAAAAAAAATGTAAAAAATTTTTTGTCAAAAAAACTGCTCAAAACATCCTAGAATTGCGTTTGGTGGTGCCCCCACTGGATAAAATGAGTTAAAAATGCAAACCGTGACAACTTTTTGTGCACGTCATAGGAACCCGGAAAATTTTCATACTGTACTTTGACTCTTGAAAATGGAAAAAAATGTGAAAAAAAAATTTTTCAAAAAAACTGCTCAAAACATCCTAGAATTGCGTTTGGTGGTGCCCCCACTGGATAAAATGAGTTAAAAATGCAAACCGCGACAACTTTTGTGCACGTCATAGGAACCCGAAAAATTTTCATACTGTACTTTGACCTTGAAAATGAAAAAAAATGTGTGAAAATTAAAAAAAAAAAAAAAACTGCTCAAAACATCCTAGAATTGCGTTTGGTGGTGCCCCCACTGGATAAAATGAGTTAAAATGCAAACCGTGACAACTTTTTGTGCACGCTATAGGAACCCGGAAAATTTTCA